>ML834518.1:38747-49676 GCA_009831015.1 Picea engelmannii | reverse complement strand
CTAAAGTCATCATCGCAATATCGACTCAAGTTCGTCAGAAAATTTTTACTATTTTACTACAACTGTCGCTATAGCGACGAAACTTCGTCGCAATTTGCCATGAATATTCGTCACATATACAACATGTGCATCGTAAATTTGGTTTTAAGATATTGCACTCGTCGATATTACCATGGATTTTCATCGACGGACTTTCGTCGCACATTCAATAGTTGCGTCGTAAGTTATTGGCTTGGCATAACTTTTCGTCCCAATTGCGACGAAGTTTCGTCGTAATTGCCACATTTCTTCGTTGTTATTATGATGATAGTTCGTCATAATTGCGACGATGCATAGGGTTAACCGATATTGAAGGTGGTGACACGTGGAGAGATAATTTCGTTGATGTTTCCATGCACACTTGGATCATGGATATAGCAACGAAATTATTTCGACGAAAAAAAATCTCGGCTTTCGTGGAAATTGCGACGGATAAGTGTGGCAATATCAACGAAAAACCGTCACACATTTGCTCATATGTACTAGTGAAACACTTGCATTTTGTAGTTAAAAATGATTGAATTGCTCTATTACTGATTCACCCCCCCTCTCAGTAATCCAACAATTGGTTTCACAGCAAGTTCCTTCAGGAAACAGTTTAACCACTGGAAGGAGATCATGGATTATTCTAAGAATGGAGTACCAGCGTTTAATGGTCAAAATAGTTTAAAGTATGAGATGTGGAGCAGAAGGACGAAAGTATTTTTACAAGCACAAGGACATTATATTTGGCTATCAATTGTTACATGATATGATATTTCAAAAAGGGCAAAGACTGCAACCAAGAAGGAATTAAAGAAGAATAACAAAATAACAATGGATTTCATTTGGGAAGGATTACCTAATACGATAAGAGAAAGGTTGGTAAATGTTTATCAGCCAAAGAACTTTGGGATAAGTTACGTGACATATATTATTCACCCATCACATATTCAAAAAATGCCAAAGAAGATGTAGATACAGATCAAGAAAAATTATGTTCACCATGTCAAACAGATTTAGAAGATGAAGAGTACATAGTCACGAGAGGTATGTTGTTTTTATTTAATTGTGAAAAACACAAACATCTTGAAATAGAATGCCATGAAGGAAATGAGACAGAAAAACTAATTGAAAAGGAAGACAATTATGAAGTAGGATTGATTAGTGCTTTAGATGATCTAAGAGAAGAAAACATGTCACTCAAGAAAGAATCGATGAAACAAAAGGAAAGTGTTCACATTTTTTAAGAATCCCAACATGTCATCGAGAACTTAAGAACTCAGCTAGAAGAAGCTAGAAAGATCGAAGAAAATATTGAATATCAAAAGAAGTAATTGGAAGCCAGCATAGAAGCACCTAAGGAAGAAGAAGAAATGAGAGAAGATATTGACAGATCATCTTAAGGAAAGAACTAATGATCTAAACCAACTTGAGGCAAAGTTTGGTCAATAAGAGAAAGGAATTGAATAAGAAATAATCACATTAAAAATTCAGCTTGAAGAAGTAAAAAGAACATAAGAAGTCATGAAGTCTCAGATAATGAAGAAAGAAGAAGAGGTTGAGAAGCTTGAAGAAGAATTTGTCACATTGAGAAGTAAAATCGTCAAGCTCAACAAGAACGTTGAAGAGACAGAAACATCTACATCAGTTATAGAGAATGAAGAGAAGCACTCTATGTCACTAGAAAATAAGGATGAAGAAAATAGAAAGAGTTATGCATAAGTACTCAAAGGAAGGAAGCACGGCCAACGAGAATCTAAGAAAACTATTGAAGATACATCTTAAAGAAGACCATCCATGTTCAAGCCACACATAAGCTTCAATCATGATCATGATCAACCAAGGCAAAAATTCAGAAGGACTACGCCACAAAGAAGTTCATTCACTCCCAGGTATGGAATTTTTTTTTATGGTCATTGTTTTTGTTGTACTAACTTTGGACATAAGGTTGCAGATTGCAAGGATTATAAAATAAATATTTATGAAAGAAATGCCTATGTGGCCCCACGTAACATTGAATGTTACAAATGTCATAACTATGGACACATAGCTAGTGGTTGTAGAAGCATGATTGATACTTCCATGAAAGAGAACACTAATATCATATGTAAGAAAGTATGGATAAGAAAACACAAAGAACATGTGAACAAAGACTAGGTCCTAAAGATTGAAAGATTGACAATAAAACGAGATGAAGAAAATTCTATAGAGAAAAAGAAAGATGCCAGATACAAAAAGGTTTGGAAAACAACTGAAAGAAAAGAAGGACATGTAAATAAGGAACAATTCCAAGATATTGTACTTTCAGGCATTGTAGTGAAAGATGAATCCACAAACAGAAAGTAAGAAGTCAGAGCTGAGAGAGATGATGAATATACCAATGAAGATGATGATGAATACACATAAGATCGAGAATATTTCTGAGCCATCCAGCTTAGAGACTCCCAAGTAACATGAATATTATACAGGGGGAGTCTATGCGATAGATGTGACAGACCAAAGTACCATCCTTCGAGCAACTTGCAAAGTTTGAATAGACAGATCTAGAGTAGTCAGTTAACATAAGTACAATCAGTTGTAGTAGTCAATACTACATGATAATACAATGATAAATGGGTCAACATTATGGACAGTGTGCAGTAGAGTCTTGAACAATATGGACAGAGATGGATTCTTAAGAACACTTAGTAGGTTTGGATAGATATATGAAAGTGGACGAGAGCATGGATTCATAGATTGGTTCAGAGAGTGGTCAGAAAAGGAAGTGCATACAACAACCTCTACATCAAGGTAACTCAATATAGTATTTTATTAATTGAATTTTATGTTGATGATATTATTTTTGGAATCAATGATGACAGGTTAAGCCAACAATTTGCAGAGGATATGCAAAATGAATTTGAAATGTCATTACTCGGAGAACTATCCTTCTTTATGGGTCTTCAGATATGTCAAAACAACCAAGGAATTTTTATTTCTCAAACTAAGTATATCAGAAGAAGGATAAAGAGGTTCATAATTGAAGATTTCAAACCAGTTACCACTCCTATGAAAATTAGTTGCAAGTTCAGTAAAGGTGATGATTAAAAGTCTACAGACTAGAGTAATACAGATCAATGATTGGTAGCTTACTATATGTGACAACATCCAGACTAGATGTAATGCAGGCAGTTGGACATGTGTCACGATTTCAAGCAACACCAAAGGAATCACATGTCTTAGCAGTGAAGAGGATTTTTAGATATCTCAAAGGAACAAAAGAGTTTGGATTATGGTATCCAAAAGGAAAGGATCTATCACTCATTTCCTACACAGATGCAGTTTAGAAAGGTTGCATTGATGACCGACGAAGCACTAGTGGAGCAACATTCTACTTGGGTGAGTGTTTAGTATCTTGGGTAAGCAAGAAACAATCATTAATATCTTTATCTACAATCGAAGCAGAGTATATTGCAACAGAAGGATGTTGTACTTAGGTTCTATGGATGAAACAAACTTTGATAGATATACAGGCTAAGTATGACGAGCCCATTCCAATCTATTGTGATAATACAAGCACCATCAATATCTCAAAGAACTCGGTGATGCACTCCAAGACGAAGCACATTCCAATCAAGTATCACTTTCTATGGGAACAAGTTGCAGAGAAGAACATCAGTGTTGAATATGTGGGAATAGAAGAACAAGTGGTAGAAATCTTTACAAAACCACTTCCACAAGAATCCTTTGAGTATCTTTTCCAGATACTTAGAGTAATTTCTACTCCAAAATGAATGATTTTTAATGCTTATCTTATATGTCTTATATTTACACAAGGAAGCACCATAAAGAGGACAATTCAAGTCAGGAGATCGATTTCAGGGAGAGTTCAGTCAGAGGGAGTATCCCCAAGGACAATTCAGTTAGGGGGAGGAGCCCCAGATGGAAAGATACCTTTGCCATTGATGACAAAGGGGGAGAGATTTATCATATCTAGAGCACAGAGGCATGGTTCTAGGGGGAGCGATGGTCACCAGGAAGAGCATGAGTGATATGACTTCAATATTGCATGGCATGAATTTAGTATTTCATCAGGGTGTTGCCATCAATACCAAAGGGGGAGATTGTTGATTAATTGGGTTGGTTTTCATTGATGTCAACCCTTGAAGAAAGTCCAGTAGCGAGTTCCAGTAGCACAAAGGTTTGGGTAATGGAGCCAAGTTTGTTTTAAGGATAATGGTATGAGTTTTGATATATTTGTAGGTAAAACTATTCTAAATGGATAGTACATGCCATTGCATTTCTAGTGGTATGTGGAACGTCACATAACTCCTCACAGTTAGAGAGTTATGGCTATGTGAAGTTGGAGAACCCTCATGAGTCATCTAGAAGCCCCAAAAGGTCAAAGTAGTCAAAGTGGTTGCAAAGAATAAATTATATAAATAATAAAGTGAAGTAATGAGTGTACTATAAGTCAAAGTGGATACAAAAGAAATGATTTAAATAATAAAGTTAATGAAGAAATTACTAAGTGGACAAGTGGTTAGAAGTGGGTTAGCCCTAAAATAAGGAAAGTGGATTAAGATGGTTAGACGGTAATTTAAATAATAAAGTGAAGTAATGAGTGTACTATAAGTCAAAGTGGATACAAAAGAAATTATTTAAATAATAAAGTTAATGGAGAAATTACTAAGTGGACAAGTGGTTAGAAGTGGGTTAGCCCTAAAATAAAGAAAGTGGGTTCAGATGGTTAGAAGGTAACCCCTTGAGAAAGCTACATAAAAGTATAAATAAGAGGTAAGGGTCTCTCATTCAAATCACACTTGTATATTATTGAATATTTATTTTTGTGAAAGGTTATTTGGGCAGGTATTATTGATAGAGAAAAAGTGTGACAAAAAAGTGCAGCAGGAAACTGTGACATAAAAAGTGCGGCAGAAAAAGTGCTGCGGCAACAAAAGTGCGGAAGAAAAAGTGTTGTGGCAGGAAAAGTGCGGAAGAAAAGTGCTGCAGAAAAATCACAACAGAAAAATTGCGGCAGAAAAATTGCGGTAGAAAAATCGTGGCAGCAAAATTGCGGCAATGGTTTCGCGGTAGAAAAACCGCGGCAAAAAAACGCTACAAGAAGAAAAAAAAAGATATGGTTCTCATATGTGTAGTGTTGAATTTATGAATCAAGTTGAGGGTTTGCCTTGTAAATATGTTGGATGCCCTCTTGGGAGTTTATGGCTTGTTGTAGAGTTGATTTGAGGCAGATCTACTGAAGTTTAGTATTGGTTCATGTTTGAGGGCTTTTGGTTGAGGTACATGTTGGGTACATGGTTGAGACAAGAAGTTGATGAGTTGGTACATACATGAGGTGTATAGCTAGGCACTTGTTAGTAGTATTGTTGACATATGTTTTATGGATGATGTAGCATACTTGTCTTGGTATATAATTAGAAGAACATATTGATCTTGGTGATGATTATGAGTTGCTGTGATATGATTGGTTGATGCACATCTTGGTGATATTGTGCATATGGTTGAGATTTTTCTTGGTGATTGATCTTGGTGAGTAGATTTGATTTGGTTGATAATGTTGATAAGACATGTTGTTGTGATAGGTTGTTTGGACATTTTATTGTGACATGTTATTTGTACAGGTTTGGTGCATGGTTGATGCACTTGTTTATGGTACAGGTTGATGTATGATACATGTTGGCACAGGTTATTGGTACAATTTGTTATAGGTTGTTTGGTGCATGTTGATTGGTACATGTTTACAACAATATATCTCACAGTGATAATGTGACAACATTTTTACAAAAAAAAATATTTGGTCATAAAGTATAAGAAGGGTAGCATAAATAAGTTATCATAAATGATTTCACGACCACCCACATCCAATATTACAACTTTTGAAACTCTAATGCATGTGGCGCCTTTAACCCATGATGCATATAAAGAGGTCGAATACACAAAATATGAGGAATTCAAGGAGGTGTTTAGAAGCTACATGACCAAATTCATATAGAAGAAGGTGATGGCAAGGATGAATATCATTTCCAGAATGATTTACTCGACAAGCTCGACAAGCTATGTGTTCCTAAAGGTGAATGATTGAAACTTATTTGAGAGGCTCACACCTCAAAGGTTGGAGGCCATTTTGGTGTTGGGAATAAAGTTTCGAACTTACAAAGGTACATGTAATGGCCCAAAATATAAGAATATGTAGCACAATATGTTAGAGGATACATACTTTGTTGTACCAACAAGCCTGATAATAGGAAGTAAGGTTTATACCATCCCTTACCTGTACCCACTCGACCTTGGGAAAGTATTTCCATGGATTTTTTGGGAGGTTTACCAACAACCAAGAAGGTACAGGACTATGTATTTGTGGTAGTTGATAGGTTGATCAAAATGTGCATTATCATGCCTTGTAAAAAGACCATCAATGGAAAATCAACAACAAACAAGTTATTTGATTAGGTCTGGGTGCACTTTGGGATACCAAAGAGCATAATCTCAGACATGGATACCAAATTTCTCAGTGCATTTTGGACTACAGTGTGGGAGAATATGGGCACCTAAAGATGTCCTAAAATATAACCTCTATGCATCATCCAAAGGTAGGTGCTGGCACACATGTTTTACTTGTTTCCTACATAGGTTCTTACCTTCCGTTTTCAATACCCGTTCTCCAGATATGCAACCCCTGCAAAGGGACAACAATCGTAACAAAAGGAATGAAAATTGTTCTATTCAAATGAATAACACTACTTACAAAAGGAACAACAATCATAACAAGGGAACATCAGTTGTTCCATTCAAATGAACAACGCTACCTGCAAAAGGAACAACAATCGTGACAAGGGAATGACAATCGTTATATTAGGCCAAATTAATGTTGTATTAATTGAGTTGTAGTACTTGCCCAACTATTTAATTTGTCAATATGAGGATCGTAAACTTATGAAGCACAGACAAAGTATATGCAGGACTGAAGTGGGACTAATCTAATCTAATGTTTAAATTACAACTGAAATTGAATCATAAATCTAATGCAGGAAATTGAAACACACAACTTGGAATTGAAATCAATCTAGGAATGGGAAATTGCGTAAATGAAATTAATCTAGGAATGGTGAAATACATGAAAGAAAAGAAAATACAACATGTGAAGAGTTGAATGACACACCAACATATGTTATCTCACTCCAATGAAGCAATCTTACATTTCAATAATCAAATCAATCTTCATAACAAAATAATGAAATCATGAAAACCAAAACCATGAATCAAAGCTAAGAATCCCTTTCTCTTTCAAATCCCAATGAATACCATTAATGACTACTCTCATTCCATACTCTAATTGAATCCTCATGAAGAGAGATCATTCTCTTTTATACATGAGAGCCTTGAAAATAAGATAACCATCTCATAATTACAGATCCACTATTTTCTCAACCTATTTTTCATTATTACAAAATATAATCCCTTCAAATCTTCACACATATCTCTCATATATCTTGGATAAGATATTCCAACCAAATCTCCATGATCTTCTCCTTGGAACGGGCTTGAATTATCTCCTCAAATCTTGAAATGGCGGAGGAAATATTAAAGAAGTCCTTTTGAATTAATCCTTCACATATTCCTACACATTACAAAGCTCACACATTTTTGAGATATATATGAAAACATGTTGATTTTCTAATATTTAATCACAAATTCCCTTTTAATACTAAAATGAATAAAGTGGAAAATAATAAGGTGAAACCCAAATGTATTTATGAAAATGATATCATGAAAGGTTAATGGGGCGATGAAATGTAAAGAATGATGAAGGGAAAGGTGGATGAAAATAGGACATTTTTGAGCCCCAACATACCACCCAACTTAACTTGTTGCATGCCCTCATGCAACCATGCATGGGTCTTATCAAGAAAATTTGGCATCTGAATGTTGGCTTTGAGTGATTATAATGAATGTTTCCAGGATGGGATTTACATGAGTAACAACCGACATTTTCTTATGGTTGGTTCTTATGTGACAACCATGAATATAAAGAATGTTGGTTCTTGTGTTAACAACATTCATTTCATTTATTTGTTCTCTTGATGTTATGATAATAATTTGCCCATATTCTTACCGGAAAATATATGCTATCAATGTGCATAAGGAAACATCACTGAGTGTAAGAAAGCCCTTTTTTGTATATTTTTGAATCATGCCAATATGTATATCAGTGTTTATAAAGCAAAGTGCAATAGAGTATTGTTGGAAAATAAGTGTTCATAAATGGTAAATGAGACGAAAAATGGAATGATGGTAGTGGAAAAATGGAGTGATGATAGTGAATAAAGTCCCCAACCCCCCAAATGAACTGGTTGCATGTCCTCATGCAATGTGGCATAAGTCATAGAAGTGAAAAGGAAAGGGAACTTGGTGAGGGAATTTTCCAAATTGTTCATTGCTAGCAGTTGAAGAATTACATGATTAAAGTTTAGAAAATAACATACCTCCACTTACCCAAAATGTTGATGAACTACGCAATAGGAATATGGTTGATGCGGCTGCTAGAGCATAGAATATGTCACTGCTGTAGGATCATATGAAATGTGTCTGTTGTTTTATATGTGACTTTCATGACTGCTGGATCAGAGAATGTGAAGTGGAGGAATCTGAACTGCTGCTCGATGAATCATGGAACAGATGAAGTTTAAAGTGGAACCGTGGTACTCTCATATAGCTGAAAAATACTGCTACAACTGCTGATGGATTCATGAAAAAGTGTATATTCTTCACTTGATACAACCCGATGGTACAATTATAATCATGAAAATGGATGTGTCGATGTCAAGCATGAAGAGAAGTCATTGGATTACCGACCATTGATGAATGCCATTAACCAATGTGAGGCAACTCATCATTGATGTCAATGAGTGCCAAGGTACCCGAGTACATCTTGCAAAGTGCGAATGGATGTGTTGATGTCGAACCACTTGCAAGATCTGACAATCAAGGGGCATTGATTTATTCCCATGATTATCACCGAGAGAACTTGCCATTAAGGCATGCAAGCCTCTAGGTACTCAAATAGACTCTAGTCGATATCCTAGATAAGGTGTTGAGGTCGATGGGGAAATACTTGTTGAAAGGTGGGCCTTAAGGAATCCCACATCAGTCAATGCGAGTTTTGATAAAAATATTGGTAGGACTATAGGAAAGATCTCAGTAGCAACAATGTTTATGGCATGGCAATGTAGTCATGGAAAGGGTGTTGGATAGTTTTATTGAAAAGGCAAAATGAGTGGGAAAAGATAAAGAGATGTATGCGACTCAGAAAGATAGGCGTGTGCGAAGTCATGAAGGATAAGGAAATGGAAGATGGGCTTCAACAAAGGGATGACAAATCTGCGTTGAAGGAGAGATGGGAAGAAATAATTCATGATGCAAAATGGTTTTATGAATGGTTGTTGTGTAACATCAAACGCCATGATGTGTAGAACGAAAATCAGCTCCTTCAGCAGTCCATAAAGCATGCTATTTTTTTTTCATAAGTTTTGTGATTCTTGCAAATCACCTCTGGAAGAAATTTGATTGTCTTTGAACCTGAAAGTGTTATCACTAATCTGCAGAAAATAGTGTGAGAATATCGAAAACATAAAGTGCAAAAATTAATACTAATGCTATCAACCAAATTAAAATAATGAAATGTGTTTTTACTTGTTGGTGATAGCGCATTTTTGACAATCCTCTTCGTGAACACCTGGTGAAGTGTCTTCACAATAATTTTAGCATAACAATATAAAAACATGATTCTAATGATGTTTTCAGGAAATGTGAAAATCCATTTGCAAATTTTTATTTTTAGAATATTTGATTTGTTTTCAAAAAGAAAAAAAAATTATTCGCAGTATCGCTTGTATGCAATTGTACATGTATCCAAATGTGCTCTTTGTGGACTCTTGCACTTAAAGAGTTTATGAAAACACTTTTATCATCACGATCTGAGTAGATACCACTACCTGTTCAACCACATACAACACGAAGTAAAACCAGAACTAAAATAAATAACAAGAACTTCTTTATCCATACATTTTTCATTTTCAAAATAATTTTTCTTTGTATGGTTTTATTTATTTATCTATTTTTTATTGTTTTTCTTAATAAAACAAATGAAATGTTTTTTATGGTTTCATAGTTTTTATTTTATTTTTGTTTTACATATCAAAGGAAAATGAAAAAAAATAGAAATGATACTAACTGAAAAAATGGAAAACAAAGCATCAAAATTAAAAATGCGTAACTAACATATCATTGCCAAATCATTAAATCGCTGAAAAACATGGCATAAAGAGTGGTGTGGATGGGGTTTGACCCCATAACCTCCACCCATAAAATCGGATTTATTACGCACATTTCTTATTACTGTGATATTGCATTCAATTTTATTTATTTATTATTATTGTTTTTGTTGCATGCTGCTACAACAAACTTCAGAGACAATTTTCTCACAAGCTATATATTGGATTCAGCTAGAATTTTGTGGGTAGGTTCCTATGGTCCCAATACTTCTGCACGCCAAAAATCAAAGCCAACCGATGCACAGATCTCGAGATATAAGAGAAATGGTTGGAAGTGATGATGTTGCTTTTCTCGAAAATCGTGTACTAGGTTTGGATGAAATTTTGTGGGAAGGTTTCTATGGTCCCAATAATTCTACACACCAAAAATCAGAGCCATCTGATGCATGGATACTGAGATACCAGAGAAATGGATGAAGGTGACTATATTGATTTTCTCGAAAACTGTGTACAAAGTTGGCCTGGAATTTACTGGGTTTTTTTTATCATAACATAATGCATTTCCTGTCCAAAAATCAAGAGAACCCAGTTTCTGGTTTGTGAGATATCTTCAGTTCAATTTCTATATATATAT
>ML834518.1:18180-38719 GCA_009831015.1 Picea engelmannii | reverse complement strand
TATATATATATATATATATATATATATTTTATTAGCATTTGAGACAAATCAAATTGAATCAAATTCTTTAGCAAATGGAGACAAATTAATTTTGAAAATTGAAGACAAAAATTGATTTAAACACATTTTTTTTTCAAATCTTCAACAATACCAAAACATTCCTCAAAACATCTCATAGTCATTCCTTTGATTTCTACTTTTTGATCTTCCAGATCACAACAACACGCAGGAAGAGAGCATACTTATTTGAGAGAATACTTATTCTAACAAATAAAAAAATTAAAAATAAAATCCTACCTACACTACGCTAATTAAAAATGAGAGATTAGTTACGTGTAGTCAAATAGCCAATGTAGCCATGCACGCAATAGTAATAAGAATATGTTGTCTTTCAATTTCATAAATGAGAATCAGAAATATGTATGAACGTGTGAAATTAGCGGTTGAAACTGTAAATTAAGAAAATAGAAAGAAAAACTAAATGAATTTAACCTATTACTTGCTTGAAACCATTGTTTGATTAGGCTTTCGTAGGCATGTTGTTCCTCACTCAGATCATGTTGTAACTCCTCTTCATCTTCCTCGATCTTCTTTTCAATCAATTTTTCATCATCGGATGCATAAGAGTCTTTAGATGTTGGATCTTGAATTGTTTCCGGAGGAGTATTTGAATCTTTGATCCTTGTCAACATCTCCTCTTCCAAGGAAGAGGAAATCCCGATATATGCCAGGATCTGAGTGAGTAGTTCCAAGATGAAATTCATTGTTAAACCATGTTAAAAAAAAGATTCTTACAACACCCAAATCAAAATGAAAAACTTAAAAAACACTCTTGCTAAAACATAAAAAAATTACTCTTCACAGTTGCGGAAATTAAACGCTCTTGATAGTTGGTAGGGACACTGAGGAATCTACACTGAAGCATCTCTATGACCCTTAGAACCAACACATGTAGATCACAATTGCAAAAATTAAACACTCTTGCATAAATTGAAATTTGTAGAAATTGAAACTACTTTTACCTAGTTGGTAGGGAGGACATGAGGAGTCTCCTCTCATGAGCTTCTATGACCCCTTACCAACACATCTAGAACACACTTGCATGAATTAAACACTCTTACATCAATTGAAATTTGCAGAAATTGAAACTAATTTTACCTAGTTGGTACAGAGAACATGAGGAGTCTCCTCTCACGAGCTTCTATGACCCCTTACCAACAAGTCTAGATCACACTTGCATGAATTAAACACTCTTGTATAAATTGAAATTTGTAGAAATTGAAACTACTTCTACCTAGCTGGTAGGGAGGAGTCTCCTCTCACGAGCTTCTATGACCCCTTGCCAACACGTCTAGATCACACTTGCATGAATGAAAAAGAAAATAATACCTCAATATATCGTGCTTCCCTGACAACAACGCCAAAATGTTGGGCTCTAAAGATGTCCTAAAATATAACCTCTATGCATCATCCAAAGGTAGGAGCTGGCACAAGCGTTCTACTTGTTGCCTATGTGGGTTCTCACCTTCCGTTTTCAATACCTGTTCTCTAGAGATGCAACCCCTACAAAGGGACACCAATCATAAAAAAAGGAACGACAATTGTTCTGTTCAAATGAACAACACTACTTACAAAAGGAACACCAATCGTAACAAGGGAACAACAGTTGTTCCATTCAAATGAACAACACTACCTACAAAAGGAACAACAATCGTGACAAGGGAACGACAGTCATTATATTGGGCCAAACTAATGTTGTATTAATTGAGTTGTAGTACTTTCCCAACTATTTAATTTGTCAATCTGAGGATCGTAAACTTACAAAGCACAAGCAAAGTATATGCAGGACTGAAGTGGGACTAATCTAATCTAATTTTTAAACTACAACTGAAATTAAATCATTAATCTAATGCAGGAAATTGAAACACGACTTGGAATTGAAATTAATCTAGGAATGGGAAATTGCGTAAATGAAATTAATCTAGGAATGACGAACTACATGAAGGAAAAGAAAATAAAACATGTGAAGAGTTGAATGAGACAATAACATATTTGAGATCACGTCAATGAAGCAATCTTACATTACAATAATCAAATCAATCTTCATAACAAAATAATGAAATCATGAAAACCAAAACCATGAATCAAAGCTAAGAATCCATTTCTCTTTCAAATCCTAATGACTACCATTAATGACTACTCTCATTCCATACTCTAATTGAATGCTCATGAAGAGAGAGAACTCTCTTTTATACATGAGAGCTTTGAAGATAAGATAACCATCTCATAATTACAGATCCACTATTCTCTCAACCTATTTTCCATTATTACAAAATATAATCCCTTCAAATCTTCACACATATGTCTCATATATCTTGGATAAGATATTCCAACCAAATCTCCATGATATTCTCCTTGGAATGGGCTTGAATTAACTCCTCAAATCTTGAAATGGTGGAGGAAATATTAGAGAAGTCCTTTTGAATTAATCCTTCACATATTCCTACACATTACAAAGCTCACACATTTTTGAGATATATATGAAAACATGTTGATTTTCTAATATTTAATAACAAATTCCCTTTTAATACTAAAATGAATAAAGTGGAAAATAATAAGGTGAAACCCAAATGTATTTATGAAAATGATATCATGAAAGGTTAATGGGGCGATGAAATGTGAAGAATGATGAAGGGAAAGGTGGATGAAAATAGGACATTTATGAGCCCCAACATCATGCCTTGTAAAAAGACCATCAATGGACAAGAAGAAACAAACAAGTTCTTTGAATAGGTCTGGGTGCACTTTGGGATACCAAAGAGCATTATCTCAGACATGGATACCAAATTTCTCAGTGCATTTTGGACTATAGTGTGAGAGAATATGAGCACTAAGTTGAAGAGGTCTAGAACATTCCATCCATAGAAATATGGACAGACAAAAGTACTCAACAAGACTTTGGTGCAACTTTTGAGGGGTTACAATTAGAATCATTCAAAAACCTAGGATGAAAATATGATCTATATACAACACTCTTATAACAAAGTAGTCCACACTTCTACTAGTAAGTCACCTTTTGAAACTTGCTTTGGATATTTGCAACTTTCACCCTTATATGTTGTATATGGACATCAAGGAGGAGTGGGGTAGGAACTCATAGAAGATGTGTTAAAAGAATAAAAATTTGTTGAGAATATCAAGATGATCCATTTGCAAGTACAAGAGACACTGAAGAACTCATAGGGAGAAGGTAGAGGAAACATTTCCTCACCTCATTCAGTAAATATTTTGGGGACCAAAATCCTTCCTAAATGGGGAGGTATTATCTATATTAGATAATTATATTATTTTTCATCTATCTTAATGCTTTTAGAGTGGAAAAAATTGGAGGAATCATGTTGTAGGGTCATTTTAGTGGTAGGTCCCAATTTTTAAATCATGGATCAGAACATTCCAGATCCATTTTGAGGCATACAAAACATTTTTTGGGGTTATGGTGTCCAAACATATGCATAACCCCTTGACAATGTTCTACACTCTAATACCTTTCCAACGGTACAAACTACCCATCAATCAGAGTTTGTATGCAAAATTTATGCCTCCTGTAAGTTGACCTATTTTGTTGACCACCATGGTATGGGAGGATACCACGTCAACCCCCATTACTCATGCATATGGAGATATCCATGTGAATAATTTTAAGAAGATTCTAGAAGGTTCAAAACCCTACCAAAATTGAGGGTCAAGGAAGTAAAGAACTACTCCTAGATGGATATTGGGATATGTTAAATATTGGGCCACTAAGACGACAAGGGGTTGCATTCTATATTATTGTATTTTGTTCCATAGCAGAGTAGAACAAATGGGAGTGATAAATTAGAGATCATAATAGAGGGGGTCAATGTTCTATAGCATCCTAACATGCCACAGGTTTCAAGTAACTATATAGAGAGTGCCTTCTCCTTTGTACTTGCATTATTTCCATAACAAAGAAAAGAGAGTAGAGCAACCTCACCCTTTCGCTGGGTTTTCTTCCATAAGGGTTTCCCAGAGAAAATATTTGTGCTATATTGTGGATGGTGTGTGATTGTATTATGCTATTCTTTGTTTTCCACATTTTATCTATTTCATGCATAAGCATAAACTCAGTAACTAAGTATTCTGGAATATAAAGGAATTTAACCCTCATAGTGTAGATTTTATTCTTATTTATCAGATTTGTTGTGATGAACTATTCTAGTGGAATATCCATGAAAGTTTACAGATCAAAGTAATACATATAGTTCGCATTTTATTTCTATGAATTATTGTTTCAGAGTGTTGTAGTCAAGTATTGTATTTTGTTGAGTCCTATTGAAGGAGGGCCCACTTCAAGAGGTACAAGGCCAGATTTTTTGTAGATAACTTTGTTCATACTTTTGTTTCAATTGACTGTGTATCAAGCTTCTCTTTATAATATTTTTTTTTCACATTGGCCTATTTTCAATACTATTAGATTAGTTTACAACTTTGTTTATATGTATTGAATAGAGTTATTTTTAAGTTTGATTATGTAAGGAAATGATTGTATAATTGAGTTTCACAAACAAATCATACATGGAACAATTTGTATCCCAATGTAAAGTGGGGCCACTAGTCAAACCAAATATAATCAGAGTAATTTCCTTTAAGTTCAGTTTTTCATTTCTATAATTTAGTCTTTATTTGAATTAGATAAGTTGTATTTATGATTAGGAATATTATAAGGAACCATTAAATATTTAGATCCTTAGTTCTGTGTATTTAACACTGGTTTTTTATAAGTTCATAAATGAATCCCATGATTAATAATAAAATGAATCCATGAAGTAGTTCCTTTTAAAAGTTACATATTTTAGATTTGTCATTTTTGGCATCATTATTGGGGAAACACTAATGAGTTAAGGATCCATGGTTGATACTAATTTAGGAACCTTCTAGTATTACTTTTAAATGCATATAGGAATGAATGTAGGGGAATAGAGATGGTAAGACGAGAGGTAAGAACCTGCACATTCACTATAGATATTTTGTAGTGAGTCTCCATTCCTCTAAATTCAAAGTCATGATAGTTTAGGATGCATGAATAGTGAAATATAGTCAAGAGGACATTTTCAAGGTATAGTGAGAGCCACCCAAGAAATTAACACACTGGAAGGAAGAGGGGGAAGAAGAGGAAGTACTTACAAAAGTGAAAAAAAAACTCCTATTGAGGAGGTAGCATCAAATATTGAAGCAAACTCTATAGCCTATACTAATTTAAATATTCCTGAGATTCCTAGTCATAAACATGAACCTTCTATTGATTCATCTACCTCAAAAGAATCTATAGTCTTTGGGGGACCTGTGAAATTCTAGAAAAATATCTTGTATTTTATGGCTGAAAAGGAAGGAGAAGTATCCGTTCCACAAAATCCTATCACATTTTAATTTCCCATTCAAGATATAGAGGGTACAACCCAAATGAAAAACATTCCACTTGCTTATTTACCCCATTTCGATGGGATAAATAGTGAGGATCTAGAGACATTTATTTTTGAGTTTGATGCCTTATGCCATAGTTATGATTACTCATCCGATGCCTAAAAACTAAAATTGTTTCCAACCACCCTAAAAGATTCAAATTTACATTGGTTCATGGGGTTGAGTGGAAATTATATACAAAATTGGGAAGGTATGAGACAAGCATTCCTTAAAAAATATCAATATTATTTCCAAGCTAGGGATTTACAAGGAGAAATATTCAAGATGAATCAAAAGGAAGAAGAAAGTTTGGAAGACTACATCAAAAGATTCCAACATAATCTTAGATGATCCAACCAACATCAATTAGACCCAAACAAACCGCGTACATTTTTTATTAAGGGTATCCAAGATGAGTATTTTGATGTATTAAATTCGATGGGGGCTAGAGATGTTTCTCAACTTCCATGTAATTCCATTTGTGAGTTGTGTAAACATTATTCAAGAGGTAATAATAAACAAGGAAGGGGGTCTAGAGAAATCCTTTTAAGCATTAGTAATTCCTTAGGGGGTGCAGTTACTCGAGTTGAAATTGGGAATTTATTAGATAATTTTAATACTGACATCCTTAGTTCTCTAAGTTCCTGATTAGATACCATGAAAATCAAGAAGAAGCAAGATGAAGAAGCATTAGCCTTGGCTATATTTTGTCCAAAATGTCACAATAAAAAACCTTTGCATGCGTGTCCCTTAGATAGTATAGAAACTTGTGCTATCTGTGAGCAAATCCACGCTACAAGTGATTATCCTTCATTTCCTGGAATTAAACCAGTTTATCAAGATTCAAGTGAAGGAGTTGATAATATTTTTTTCATAAAACAAAAGAGGCCTTGTACAAATCATCTGCATGGTATAAATCCAAATCCTTCCCAATCATATAATGCAATTTGGGCTAATAAACAACACTTTAAAAACCCCTTTTCCACTTGGTATCCACTAGCATCATGGCGACAATGGACTCCCCAAGGACAAAACCAATCTTGGAAACAAGGTTGGCAAGGATCATTCCCTTATGGAAATATATTACAATAACATTCACAATTGTTTGATCCTCAACCACAACTTTCATTCCAACAAGAACAACCTCAACAAAAATTACAATTTCCATCGAATCAACCACCACAAAGGTCAACTCAAATTCCTTCCGAAACCATTCCTAACCCAAAAATAAAGTAGCTCATCCCACTTACAATGTTGAGTTACACAGTTATTCGACCTATTTTATATCCCCTGTAAATATTCAAGATATTCATCTCCAATTAGGGAAAGTAGTTAATCCAACTTCTCTCACCATTTTGGAACAAGATGATGATGATAAAGTTGTTGAATCAGATAATCCAACTTCTCCTATCATTTTGGAACAAGATGATGAGGAAAAAGTTGTTGAATCAAATGATCCAATTGATAAACCTTCCTTAGTAGAACAAGCCAGTTCCCCAGAAAAATTAGATCCACCAAGTCATATCCAAACTCCTCCATATCCTAAATGGTTAAACATTGAGAAATATATTAAACTATCCGAATTTGATTTTATTGGGGAGTTGAAAAATTATGTGTTAAAATTCCATTTTTCTAGGCCATAAAAGATGTACCAATCTATGCTTGAGATCTTAGAGAATTATGTTTAAGGAAACCAGGAAGAAAAAGAAAAGATCCTCCTACAGTTCAAGTGTATGGTATTTTAGCTTATTTGATGCTTAGAAACATTCTCATTATTAAGTAGACAGATCCATGAAGTCCTATTGTATATGTTCACATTAATAACATCTATATTTCAAATACTTTAATTGATTTTGGAGCTACCATAAATGTCATGACTAAGGAGACAATGCAAAATATTCAATTGAATAATCTTCGACAAAGCACTACTATTCTCCAATCAGTATATCGATCCACTATACAAACTTAAGGCATTTTAGAATATGTAGTTTTCTCTATAGACTCCTAGAAATATCCTATTAATTTCATGGTTCTATAAACCAAATCAAATCTTGGGGGATACCCCTTGATTTTAGGAAGGTCTTGGTTGGCCACAACTGATGCCTTTATTGAGTGTAGATTTGGAGTATGATTATCTCCTAGGGAACTTATACAAAGAAACTTACATTATATCCACCTTCCAAACCAAATCTTTCTCATGAAACACCCATGTGGGTAGGAAATGGGGATAGTGATGATGACAATGTTCAACAAGTATTTATGATTGAATCATCTCTTTGCTTTAAAGAAAAGATTGAAGATGATATTATTGGCGATATTATCACTAATACTTATTCACCTACTAATCACATTATGAATGTGATAGCATAAACACGGTCTTTATCTACAATCCTAATAGAATTACAATCTATTCCAACTTATCTATATACCACATTTGAAACAAATAACATGCTTATAGAAAATTTTCCAGGAAAAAGACTCAACATAAATCCTCAATTAGAAGCACCCAAAAAACAAAGGTTGATGGAGTTATTACATTTTCATGCTAAAGCATTTGCTTGGGGTTATATAGATATGAAAGGAATTCATCATATTTTGTGCACTCATCACATATATGTCTAGTATAAATTCTAACAAATTAGACAACCTCAATGAAGGATGAATCCTACACTTTGAGAAATAGTAAAAACTGAGTTGCATAAACTTTTAAATGTAAATTTCATTTATCTTATTTCTGATAGTAAGTGGGTTTCACCACTTGTTATTGTTCCAAAGAAAAATGGAAAATGGAGAGTCTCTATGAATTATAGAGAATTGTATAAGGCCACTTCTAAGGACTACTTTCCTTTACCTTTCATTGATCAAGTTTTGGATACCTTAGCAGAAAAAAAAATGTTTCTTTTCTTGATGGTTTCAGTGGGTACAATCAAATTCAACTTTCCCTTGAAGATCAGGATAATTTTTTTTTCCACTTTCCCTTGGGGTACCTTTTCATACATAGTTCTACCTTTTGGATTATGTGATGCTTCTGCTACATTCCAAAGGGCTATGCTTGGAATTTTCTTTGACTTGATCCATGACTATGTTGAAGTGTACATGGATGATTTTACTATATATGGGAATACCTTTGACTAAGAAATGAATAACCTAAGGAAAGTTCTTGAAATATGTCAAGAGATAAATTTATACCTCAATCATGAAAATTTTCATATACTACTTACAAAGGCTATTGTTTTAAGACAACACATATCTTCGAGTGGTATCCAAGTTAACCCCGCTAAAGTTGAGGTAATCACCAAAATTCTAGTTCCAATAAATCAAAAGGATGTGCGTAGTTTCTTAGGTCATGTAGGATATTACTATTGTTTTATAGAAAATTTTACTAGATTTCATCACCATTATTCACATTACTTTCAAAAGATGTTGAATTTTTCTAAACTGATTCCTATCAAACTTCCTTTGAAACATTAAAATAACATTTATTTGTAGCACCTGTATTAAGGGGACCATATTGGTCCTTTCCATTTCATATCTCAACAGATGCTTCAAATACAACTATTGGAGTTGTTCTTGGACAACTAGAGGAGCAGGAACCATATGCAATTTACGTCATCAATAAAAATCTTTCTCCAACAAAATTGAATTACACAGTAACAAATAATTAATTTTTTTTTTTTTGTCCATGCAATCAATAAGTTTTGACACTACATCACTGGTTACCTAGTATTTGTGCACAATGATCATGTTTCCATTAGATACCTTATGAACAAACCAATCACAATTGGTAGGGTAACTAGGTGGTTGCTTCTGCTTCAAGAATTTAACATCAACATTTGTGATAAACCAGGGAAGGAAAATGTTATTGTAGACTTTCTTTATTGATTGAACAATGAAGGGAATAATAATCATGTAGAATATGTTTTACCCTATGAACACATGTTTGCATTATCTATTCACTCACCATGGTTTGTAGATATTGCTAATTATCTAACTACAGGAAAGATTCCACAACATTTTTCACCAAGGGAAAAACAAAGAGTAGTGCAACAAAGTGCTATGTATTGTTGGGTCCAAGGACAACTCTTCCAAAAAAGACTTGATTATGTTATTCAACGTTGAGTTCAATAAKATGAAATATTTGATATTTTGAAAGCATGTCATGATGACCCATGTGAATAAAATTTTACAGATAGAAGGACTGCCTACAAAGTGCTATGTTTAGGATACTATTGGCCAACTATTCTAAGATATTCTAGAAAATACGCCAGACTTTGTGAGATTTGTCAAAGGATGGGAAAAGCAATTCATTTAGATGAAATATTTGATATTTTGAAAGCATGTCATGATGACCCGTGTGAATAAAATTTTACAAATAGAAGGACTGCCTACAAAGTGCTATGTTTAGGATACTATTGGCCAACTATTCTAAATATTCTAGAAAATACGCCAGACTTTGTGAGATTTGTCAAAGGATGGGAAAACCAGTTCAATTAGATGAAATTCCATTGCAACCTTAGGTATTAATTGAGATTTTCAAGAAATTGGCTCTCGATTTTGTGGGACCTAACAATCCACCATCAAGACATAAAACATACATTCTATTTTGTACTAATTATGTAAAAAAGTGGGTGGAAGCTAAGGCTATTCCTAAAGCTACTAAGCAAGCAATGGAAAACTTTCCGTATGAAGAAATATTTATCCTATTTGGTGTACTAAGAGAGATCATAACTGATCAAGGGACACGATTGACTTCCAATATCATTCATTCTATCACCAAGAAATATTAGATTCAACATAGAACATCAACACCATACCACCTGCAAGACAATGGCCAAGTTGAAGTAACTAATAAAGTTTTTGAGACCATTTTAATGAAGACATTACAACTTCATAAAAAATATTGGGTTGAAATAATTTTTAAAGAATTATGGGCTTATCTAACAACATGATGTAATGCGAATGGATTTACTCCATATGAGCTAGTTTATGGTAAGCATACTATCTTTCTAATCAAATTTGATGTAAAAACTTTACGTATTACATTGCAAACTAACATGGATCTTACAGAGGCTCAATAACATTGTTTAAATCAAATCAATGAACTTGATGAATTTCCTCAAGTTTCCATATAAAAAAAATGATTTAATTCAATGACAAAGATCTAAATGGCATTACCAATTCATCAAAAAGAAGAAATTTCATGAAGGGGATTGGACACTTTTATTTGATTCATGGTATACAAATTTTAAAGGGAAGTTTTGTATTCGATGGATGGGAACATATGAAATAGACACTATCTATGATAATGGTTCAATGAAGATACATACTATTGGTGAAGAAAAAACTCCACTGTTGGTGAATGGCCATCGACTACATTTATATCATAAGCCACTATCCAAAGAAGAGTTCATAAAAAATCTAATCACTCAGGAAAAGGTTGAAATTGTAAATAAGGTGTCTTCTCCACTTTTAATTACTACCTCCTAAAAACTTTCAAGAGGATCATTTTGTACATAGATGATTGTATATAGAATAAAAGAAGGAAAAAAAAGAAGAAAAAAATATACAATAAATACATTAGTGAAAACCTGGTCACATGCACTATTGGACTTGATAATATCAAAAACTTGGATTTTTGGCTGGTATTATCAAGAGAAAAAAAATAAAATCATTTTGAACTGTGAAAACCTTTTTAGAGGCACAATTGAACAAGTTTTGTTTGAAAACCAGTTCTACTGGTAGACACAAATTGAAAAGAAAAAAGAAAAAAGAAAAAAGAAAAAGAAAAAAATGATGAAAAAAAAGAAAAAATATATCCATATTTTATTTTGCAGTTTGACATCTAAAAGACACTGTTGAAGGATCCTTGCAAAATTCAAATAATTTTGATGACTCCCTACTTGAAGAGTTTCAAATTCTTTTCCAAAATTATCTACAAGTTCCATATATATAAAAATATTGCTAAAATTTTGCATGATTGGTTATCCAAAGAGTTCCAGGATTTAATTTGTTGTCTAAGCTTTCTATGACTTCATTGTTGGACCAACAATGCTATTTACAAAACAATCATTGAAAACCACTTATTGTTACAAGAATTTGAGGACAAGGTTAAAAAATTCCAATGGAATTGTTTTCACTAAAGACAAGATAATTCTTTTATCCTATCTCTAAAACTTTATTCTATAGAATTGAAAGATTGAAAACAATCCAATTGAGTTTGTTCATATTTTTCCTTAAAATACCTTATCCACTGTCCATTATTTTTCATTTTCCCTAAAAACCCTATCCTTATTCTTTATCATTTTCAATATGAAAATCATTTAAGGCCTATATAATTATCCTTTGAATAAGTAAAAATTATCAATGCTAAGTTTTGATTTGAAAATATATGGTTCAAATATGAGTTTTTCTCCAAGAAATGTTCATCACTGCTACGTAAATGAAAATTCTTGTAGCAGTCTCATACATGATATCATATGTGAGAACGATTAAAGGACAATCATAATTTACAAAGGTGACTTGATAATTAGTCTCATTTCCATTACCATTTCAAAATGAGGCTCGAATGAGGTTTCATATATAACATATAACTTGTAGAAATCAAGTAATATCTGTGCATAAGAGTGCCATAGGAAGGATAAAATGGGGGAAACACAAAATTGAATTGAGTCTAATAACACTGGTATCATCCAACAAAATCCAGAAGCAATGTATAATTTTTCTTGGGTAGGTTGGCTAACATTGTTTGTGCGATTTCTGGGTGCAGACTCAACTATAGTTGTGTAATTTTCCAAAAGATTCAATGGGAAGATAACTAAAATCCAAGGTTTAACATTCACAATCAATGAGGAAATAATTAGCAAAGATATTGGATTGCTTTTGGAGGGTGAACTATGGTCAAAAACCTAAATCTACCATATGACAACTGTACACAATTCATAAGTATACCCTTGTATATGATTGATGTTCAGAAGAAGGGGGTGCATAGGGAATCATTAATTACACCATGGAAGGATATTAAACTGATAGTTTAGAATTTTATTACATGTGATGGTTGGTTTAGTGTTGTCTTCCATTATCATATAAGGATCATGCTGCATCTCAAGCATCGAAATTTGATGAATTTTCCCTACTTCCTCTTAAAATATTTAATCTATTTCTTCTTTAAAATATTCCTTCTCTAAATCACTCCTTACTATCCACAAGCCAATGGCCAATTTGAGGTTGTGAACAAATTCCTCAAAACCATGCTACAATGGAAAATTAACAAGAATAAATCTAATTGGAATCACATTCTTTTCTTAGGCCTTATGGACCTTTAGGACATTTGTCAAAATTACCACTAGGTTCACACCCTTTTATCTTGTCCATGGCATAGAGTCAGTTTTTCCCATAAAATGTGAGATCCTCTATGACAACATTACCTTAGAGAAAATGTTTATAGCTTTGGAATAGGCAAACAAAGACAATATTAGCACATTGCATAATAATGAGGCCATGAAAAAAATTCCTAAGCTCACTATGATCGACAAGTCCAACCTCACACTTTTCATGAAAGTGACCTAGTCCTTGCCTATGACATATCCAAAGAAAACTTTATCCCTATGAAGTTTGAGTCGCTTTGGTGAGGAACCTACATCATCAAACATTTCTTGATGAAGGGAGCATATGTGCTTGCAAACCCTGATGGAAATTTCCTCAAATAACCCACCAAAAAGGTGTATTTGAAGAGGTTTTACCTATAATATTGAACACAACACTTGTTTTATTCATATGTATATAAACCATGACCTAGAAAGAATTTGGATCCTTTTAAACTATATAATGAATCACCCCTCCCTTGAGGGCTGCCTTACTATAATTCCCTAATCGAAGTTAATCAAGCCAATGAGCTTCTAGAATTATTCCAACCCATTGAGAAATAATTGAAAGGGGTGAGATACAACTTACAAATCCAAGGTCTCTATACACTCAACTAGGGGGGAGGAAAGTATTGAAATAGACTCTAAATTGATAGTGCCTTTGTTTTTGTTTTTTTACATATTATTGTATGGTCCCATTGTCCATAAATGGTCCTTTTCCCACTTTTCCAAATGTTAGATCTTAAAATATTTGTCCCACTATCATGTCCCTCCTCATAATGGTGTGCCACTTTGAATGGATTCTCACACAATCATCTATGATCTCATTGTCAAGGTCCTAGAAAATTCACTTAAACACCCCTAGAGAAATATGTCTATTCATTGTTGTAAGTCAGTGGTCAACCTCCTCTATGTATCTAACATGACCTCTAATCGAGGTATTGGGACAAAGAGTTCTACATCATCATTGTGGTAGCATAAACACTGCCTTGATACTATCGTTGGTGCTACTAGTCATGGGGATACCCCTATTGGTGGAACTAGCCTCACTGGTCCCATATCTTCACAAGAATAAAAAAGGTCATCAATGTCTCATACATGTCATAAGTTGAATCATATGTCTAGTTAACTATCTATGTTACTGAAAACATGGGAAAAAAATCATTTACCCATGGGTCCCCATCCCTTCCCTAGCAGTCTTAGAAAATCAAGACCTGCCCAGAAGTCGATAGCCATGTATGGGAACTCCTCTATAACTATTATATACTTCTTACTATACACAAAAAGGTTGGATTAAAATCCTAGCATATAGCACCACCACCTAAGGAAGTCATTATCTATCCCCATTAGTACATCCTTAGCTCCTATATGCCTCCATCCATGATCATATTCTATGAGTGGAGTGAGGGAGCCCACTCAAAGAAGAAGGAATAGATGAGGGAACTAAAGGTAATATATCCCCCATCCTAATCAAAACATTGGGTAATATATTATCACACCAGTGCCAATAACATCTATGCCCATGAAAAACGTGTCCCCATGAGCCTCATTTACCCACTAGAGATCCAACTATAGTGGCCCTCATCCCTAGATATTTGATATCTCCAATAAAGAACACCTCGTCCACCTTAGTTGAGGCATCTTAGTAGTGATATATGATGAGCTAATAAATGGTATTTTCCCTTGTCAAGTGGGGGTGTGTCTCTCCCCTCACCTATTTAATGAAAAGTCCCATCAGAAAGTATATGTTTGGAAGGGTAAACTTTAATGGATATCCCCTCACATAAAATTACCCTCCATTAGAATGCCACATCTAGGAAAACCATTACAATATCCCCTCTCTAAAGTCGTTTATTAAACTATTGTGCATATTCCACAAGATAATTCATCACAATAGATCTTACAAATTTTTGGAAACTCTTTGTTATGCAATATTTTACTTAAGATTCATAATTACTATTACTAATTTAGCGCATAAAATAAGGAAATAACTTGATATCAAAATAAAAGAAGCTAAAACAAATACCATGGCATCCACACAATGAACACAAGATGTACCCTAGGAAATTTAGGATATTTAGACACTTTGGAGTTCATTAAGATCAACTTGGTGTAATGTGTTTTAAGTAAAAATGTGTTTCTTTAGTATGCATTAGTATTCATTTGTAGTTATGTAATCTGATAGTCATGATATATTTTAGACATAGTGTGATATGAAAACTTATATTCTCCTCAATCTTATAAAATACATTGATCCATTGTTGGCACAGGGGTAGACCCAGGGTTCAGCTTCAAGATCGCACCAACAAGCCCTAACTACTGGCCCTTTCGGATACACCTGCGAAGTAGATGCAATCTCACCTGAAGCAACTATGGGGGGGTTCCAGGACAGAGATGTCTACAACCAAGGGAAATATCAAGTGGATTTAATATTAGAACAATACAAAATGCATATATCACTTATCAACTTAGATCTATTCCACACATCTATCAGATCTACCAAAATAATGCAATAACAATATATCAAGGCAAACTAATACAACATCAATCACACACACAAGTCAGATATACATGGTTCACCCTCTCTCTAGGGCTACATCCACATAACTGTGCTTTATGACATATTAAGATGAAATCATATAGTTCTGATCTACGCTCTTAGCCAGCAGATCTTCTCCCTTCTTCTCTCTATCTCTCCCCTCCCTGTGCACCCAGTTGTAGGGTTGATCTTTTCACCCAGCTGAATATCTTACAATACAGAAGGATCTCATACTCATATTTTCTCTCTCTCACAACAATAATCACTCATGTAAATATAATACAACCAGATCCAATGAACTCGAACCAACCCTCTTCCCTCATATAGGTTCTTATTTATACATTACAATCACTCACCGACATACTTAGGTCGAAACCTAGGTGTCAAAACCCTAGATACCAAAACCCTAGGTGTCTGAAACCCTAGGTCAACTTGACTTGCGTTTTAGGGCTTCGCCAACCTATCTTTCCTTCCTTCTTGCATGGTGCTCCAAAGAATCTAATGGTGGACTTTTCTGCTTGTTGAGTTGTCCACGATCCTTCTTTCTTATTGATCTATCATCCTCGATATCCTCATCCAACAAATTTCTTTCTCAGACTTCGCTTCGTCTTCTCTGCTCTTTTGATCACTTCGACCTAGTAACAGTTACTATGTCTTCCACGAAGTTTGCATTTTGGCTTTTCTTCCTCGTTCTTCTCTTATTTCCATACCCAAGGCCCAACAGGCCCCCAACACTCACTTGTGACTCATCCTGAGGCACTTCATATCTGACTCTTCTATTTTACTTCGACTTTAGGCTACGCAGTGCAACCTTTTCTTTCTGCTCTATGCCTCCTCTCCTTCCCTGTGCAGACTGTCTTTTCTGTGTCTGGTACCCAGTTTCAACTGCACCTGGTACCCAGACCCTTTTCCTTATGATTTTACCTGGATCTACGAGGCAACTGGTTGTCATAGTACAACTTCAACCGACTCCTGTTCACTAATCCTTCCTTCCATTCTCCCTTCAAAGTCTTCAACTGTGCAACTCGTCCTTCTGTAACATAAGAGACCTCATATGGCCTGAGCCAATGTGTTCTGAACTTCCTAGGATGCTTGATGAACTTACTATCATATACTAGTAATAGATCACCTTGGCTAAATTCCTTCTTCTTGATGTGCTTGTCATGGTAGGCCTTCTCTCTTTCCTTTTGTACTTGCTGATGGAATCCTACAATAAACCTGTCTTCTTCAAGTTCGATCAACTATGCGAACCTCCCTTGAACAATGCCAGTGTCATCCATATCTGTAAAGGAAACAATTCTTAAGCTTGGCACCAGGTATTCCATTGGCACAACGACTTTGAGACCATAAACCAACTTGAAGGGGGTTTGCATTGTTAACTTCTTGCAAGTGGTTATATAGGCCCAATGTACTGATGGTACTCTTAAATCCTAGTCATCCCTATTCACACTGCAAATCTTTGTTAGCACTGTCTCCAAGATCTTGTTGAATGCTTCCACTATCCCATTTTCTTGTGTATGGTAGGGTGTTCTCTTTTGATGGTGGACTGCAAATTCCTCAGTAAGGGATTCAACTATTTTATTTATGAAATGTGTGCCTTGATCACTCATAAGGATCTTTGGGCATCCAAACCTGGTTATGATGTCATCAAATATGAAGCACGCAACTGTATTTGCACTACAGTCCTTAACTACTCTTGCTTCGACCCATCTGGTCAAGTATTCTGTTGCTGTAATTATGTATCCTGCTCCTGTGTGCTTTCCTAATGGGTTTATAGGTCCCATGAAGTCAATGTTCCATTTATCAAATGATTGTAGGGTCAGTTGTGGTGCTAGTGGCATTTCGTCTCTTCTATATGGTTTCCCAACCCTTTGGCATATATTGCAGGCTCTGTAATAGTCTTTAGCATCTTTGTGTAAGGTAGGCCACCAAAGGCCAACTCTAAGCACCTTCTGTGCAGTTTCTTTCCTTGCGTAATGTACTCCTACGATGCCTTCATGAGATTCTGTGAGGATCATCGGTCGTTCTTCCTCCATAACACATCTTCTCAATATCTCATCAGGTCCCTTCTTGTATAGTTGTCCAGCTATAAGTGAAAAGTCGACAATGCGCACTACTAGTTGTTTCTTCTGAGGAATTGTGTACTGGATAGGGGCCATTCCTTTTGACAGTTACTGGAATATCTCTACGAAGTGGTCATCAATATTTATAATGGCCAGTAACTATGCATCTGACAGTGTATCCTCCAAAATAGTTGGCTCTTCTCCATGTTCCAACCTCGACAAGTGGTTAGGACCTTTGTTCATTCTTCTTGGTTTTACTATGATCTCAAAGTCGTATTTCTGAAAGAGTAGAATCCATTTGCATATTCCGCCCCCCAACACTGGCTTGTTGACTAGGTATTTCAGTGTGTAGTGATCAGTAAACATTTTAAAGTGTCCTCCCAATAGGTAGTGGCGAAATTTCTACAACGTGTACACCATGGCTAACCCTTCTCTCTTAGTGGTGGTGTAGTTGACCTCTGCTATTGATAGCTTCCTAATAGAAAAATAAAATGGATGGTCAATATCTCCTTCACCAGGTTGTGCTAACACATCTCCTAATGCAATGGAATATGCATCGACATGTACGTGACATTCCTTTCTCCAATCTAGAAAGACTAGAATGGGCACAATAACCATTTTCTGTTTCAGTGTGTCGAAGCTCTGTTGGCACTCTTCTATCCAACTTAACTGACAATATTTCTTCAAAAGATTCTCCATGGGTGTCGTAATTTGGGCATATCCTTTAATGAACTTCCTGTAATATCTCGTGTGTCCTAGTGCAGTGCGCAACTATTTGGCTGAAGTAGGAGGGGGTATATCAACTATGATGGCAATTTTATATGGATCTACCAACAATCCCTTCTTGCATACAATATGACCTAAGAGCACTCCAAATGGTGAGAAGAAGATGCACTTCTTTAGATTCAAGGCAATTTGACACTACCTGCATTTATCCAACATTAGCCTTAGACATTCAATATGGTTTTTCAATAAGCTAAAAATAGTCCAATCATCAAAATATGCTTATAGAAATTTATGCAAGAACTCCTTGAATGCTTTGACCACCACCCTGGAAAAGATGGCTGGAGGATTCTCCAATCCAAATGGTATCAATGTGTACTGATAGGATCCCCATTCTGTTGCAAATGTGGTCTTGTGGTGATCTTCCTTGGCAATCCGAATCTGATGGTATCCTGAAAATCCATCTATAAAAGAGTATACTTCTTGGCCTCCCACATTATCTAACACTTCGTCAGTGAATGGTGTAGGGAAGGGGTCATGTAAACAAGCATCATTTATCTTTCTCATATCTACGCAAATCCTAATCTCTCCTATCTTCTTATCTTGTACCACCATAGGGTTAATACACTTTGATTCCTCCATAGGTTCTATAATCCCAGCTTCCAGCATTCGGTCAAGCTCAATCTTCACTTTCTCCTTATATTTAGGGTTCATTCTGTAAGGTTTTTGTTTGACTGGTCTTGCATCTAGTTTCAAAGGGATCCTCATCTCTCCCATAGGCCCTTTAATGCCCTTCATATCAGTGAACTTTGTTGGAAACAAGTCTTGATATTCATGCAGTAATTTTGTAATCTTGTCAATGGTGGCAACATCCCAATAATTTCCAACATTAGCAAGATTTGGTGTCTGCTCGGTTCCAATATTGACCTTCTTAATCTTGATTGGTTGTCCAATGAATGGTAACTCAACTCCTAGTCCTTCCACATCTCTTTGGCCTTCTGTTTCAGTGATGTTAACCTTTCTTGGATCATTGTCTTCATCAACATTGATGTTGTAACAGCCTTGCAGTTTCTGGAGAAGCGTAGTCCATTCGTCCTCTGCTTTCTCCAAAAGGAGGTTAGATGCCTCCTTGAATACTTTCTGTCTTATAATTTTCAATGCTTGATCTACTGAAGGATATTGACTTTCAAATAAGAAGGCGATTACAAAATTTTGAGTCATACCTTCCCAATTTGTAGTGATGAGGCACAACTCTGCTTGAAGGTACCAGTTGACAGGTGTCGTGTCCGGTGTGTTAATGAATTTATGCACCCATTTCTCTTGAGGGATGTTGCCCCAGGCTGCCTCGCAACTTCGCACATGGTCCTTTGGGAAGCTTCAACCTGTGTACAGAACTTTGCAGCCTTCTACTTGTACTGAGAACTGCGTTGTCATCAAGGTACGACATTGTACCCAATCTTTAATGTTGTTTTTGTGTGTACCCCACCATCTTTCTGGGGTTTCTTTCAAGGCCTCATCCATTTCCAACAATCTTTGTTGCATTGGTACACTTTATTCAAAGTTTGACAAGAAGGTTTCTAAAGGATTTAGACCATCAAAGGTGGGTAAGTTACTTACTATTGTGCCGATCCAATGAACTTCTATGGTTAATGTAGCACATCTTCTTGTAGATACTTCGTACATTTTATTCTTCCAGTTTTCTAGTGCTTCTTCTGAGTCTAATGAACATGCGCTATCACTTCCCCAGCTTAGGTTTCCATCGGCTGTAGGACTAATGTAATCATGTTGTCTGGATATTAATTTGTATATGTTTTCCAGTTCATATGTGTGGTATTCTTCTCTGATGGGCTCTGTGTATCTCTGACCTTCATCTGGATCTAAGGGTGAAATGACCCTAAGGCCATATCTTTCAAAAGTCATATGTATTTTCTTTAAATCAATCACAGTGGAATTATTGAAATCCCAATCAATTCCTAACAGCGCGGGGTAAGGACAACTATCATCAAATATCTCAATTACCTCAAAATCTGCAAACGTTATTACTCCGTCGATGTCCACAGGGACATGTTCCAGTCTACCAAATGGTTTTACAGCTTGTTGATTAGCCATTCTAATCCTGATAGGGGAATAGATCAACTTAGGTTTTCCCATTAGTGCCCAGTTTTTCTTTGTCATGACATTGACCTCTGACCCTAAGTCGAGGACCACATAGTCTATATCATATTCACCTATCTGAGAATTCAAATGTAACTCCTTATTTTTCCTTCTCTTTTTAGCGATTTGGTGTACTAACCTATTCAGTAAGGGGTCTATCTTTCCTAGCTCATACTGTCTGATTAAATTTTGTAGTTCTTGTACATCGCTCTCATCCC
>ML834518.1:5460-17325 GCA_009831015.1 Picea engelmannii | reverse complement strand
AGAAGGTGGAGTAGAGTCATCAAATAAAATATGAAAGTGGTTGTCATCCCAGAAATGACAAATATCCATATACCAATCATCACAATATGCCTCAAAATCATACCAAGCATATATTTCTTGATTATATTCATCCCTGAGGCCCTCCATAAAAAATCTCTCTTGCATGTTATTCAATGAATATTGAATACTACGAAAACTATCATTGAGGCAATCTGTGAGGCTATATGTGAGGACATGTACAAATGCATCTAATCTGTCATCCAATGTGTGAAACAATTGAGCTTTGAATGATTCAATAATTTCTTTCAGGTTTTGATAATAAATAGCCATCTGATCATCCTATGAACTCACCCAATAAGTTATGACAGAAAATCGCGGTTTTTTCTGGAAAAACCCTAAAAAACTGTTGAAGTTAAAATGCTCATAAATTCACTTCCCGGACTCCGTTTTGACTGATTTGTTTTTTGAAATTGGGTGAAATTGTGAGAGGAACTCAGATCTGTAATTTATTTGGGCAAATTCGGCCTTTATATGCTACAAAAATAAAAAAATTCTCGCCGTCGTTTGCAGAAAAAATCCTGAAAAATTTGCAGATTTTAAAACTTCAATATCTTGACTTTACGGACTCCGTTTCGGATGATTTTTTTTTTCAAATTGGGTGTTTTTCTAAGAGGAACTCAGATATATAACAATTTTTGGAAAATTTTGTACAGAAATATACCTAAAACTTTGATAATTCCGCGGCCCTCTTTTTTTTTATCCGAAAAAAAAAATCTGCAAAAATAAAAAATATTTGCCCACAATGTCTGCCAAGGAAAGTGATCTGATACCACTTGTTAAGAACCAAATACCTGAATACAAAATATCACAATAGATATAGAAGAACAATATAGAAAAACACTACTTTATTATATCAAACCCTTGAGTTAGGGAAACACCATACAATGGATCCTATTATGGAAGGAATCCTCTCCTATTCAGTTGCCTCTTCGAGGGGGAAACCTCCTAATGAGCTTCAACTCCAAATACAATAATTATTTTCATGTCTCATTACATTGCTTGAACTCCTTTATATAGTGCTACCATCACCTAATAACATTCTAGAGGATGAATCTTCTAGAAGTATAACCTTCTAAGAAGTCCTCTTACATTTATTATATCTAATTACTCATTTATTATATCTAACTACCATAGTGGGCCTTATTTAATAATATAGTGGACCTAGTCCATCTTACATTGAATGACCTCCACTATTATCACTATGGGCCCTCTGGGCCCCCCCACTACCTCTTTAACTACCTTACACATTCCATATTCTCTCACTTCTGGTTGTATTTTTTATGAAGAGCCTTGGTCTGCTTTGAACTCTTTTCTTGCCTCCTCGAATAGTTGTCTTTCTTTCTTTGCATCAAAAGCTTGGGTCTTCTTTGCAACTTTCCTGATTCCTGAGTCTTTTATAGTCCTTCCTTGGATCATTCTGTCTTTTCCTGTAACAAGGCCTCCTCTAGTAATAACAATGAATCTAGGTTATTATCTGGAAGGTTCAACATATATCAGTTTCACTTGTGGGTTTTGATGAGGTCCTCTTCTCTCCTGAAGATTAGCTAGCAATGTTGGACATTCCTAAATAACATGCTTGAAGGAGTTGCAGTAGTTGTAAGTAGTGCAAAGGTTCTAACAGTCCCTTGTGAGGTGTCCTGGTTGTGTGTAGTTATAACAGATGATCTATCCTCGACCTTGACCCATACCTCCTCCTCATCCTCATCCTCTGAATCCACCACGAGGATTGAAGTTTCCTTTCCCAGGGGAGTTGTACTGCGTAGTGTTTCCTTCTTGTTGTACTTCACCTTGAATTTTGTATATATCTCTTGACCTTTCATGCATGAGATCATAAGCCCTACAATCCCTATCATCATGTCCCACGTACTTACAGAACATGCAATACAAGTTTGTAGGAGTTTGAACGTACTTTTTCATGTAATAACACTCACCAGTGCGATGTCTATTTCGGCATACTTCGCACCAAGGCAAAGTGACTTGCTTCAAAGGGCTCGGAGCTCTAGAGGCCAAGTATTCATGGAATATGGGACAATGTTCCTTGTCATGGCCCTTTGATCTTCATCTGACACACCATATGTCTTCTCTTTTATCTTTCCCTTGTCTTTCTTCATATCTTCTACTTGTAGGGACAAACTAGTTAGCTGACTCAAGATCTGGCTCATACCTGAACTGGATTCTCCCATAGGGGTTGATTCTAACTTCATCGCGATATCCGACGCTTCAACCTACGAAGCAATCTTATGTTTTATCAGAGGAACTCTAATGTGTGGTAAGAGGGAAGGAATGAACCACTCCTTGTTCTGATCATCTGGGATCTGAAAAGTCAATCGACCTGTTAAGGTTTTAAATCTCTGGTTGAATTCCCAGACAAGATCGACTACCTTCTGTTTGATCTCTTTCAGCTCTGTAATACATTGTGACTCTGACTTGGATTTCTTGAACTCTGCAGTCAATGCATTCTTGATCTCATTTAGTGGCTTAGGTTGTGCAAGTCCTTGGACAAGCTTCATGTACTAGCTTAGTGCGTGATCTCGAAGGATAGTACTAAACTAGGTTCTCTTAACTGCTTCGTCGGTGACATTTTTAATATTCCATAAAACTTCACATAGGAACTAATGTTGATTAGGGTCTTCAGACCCATCTCCCCTAAAGATAGGGAGCCTCATCTCGTCTGCCATAGATCTTCCTAGGTTTCCTGTCTGAGTATGTGGTGGACTACTAGTGACAATGCTCTGAACACTCTGGTGACTTGGATTAATATGATTGCTTAATTCTGCTAAGACAACATGGGGATTAATAGTACATACCTGAGTAGTTTGTGCAATTCCTGAAGTTTTTGTCTCATCCTGGCGAGGTTCTTCAACTTTCTCTTCCTCTGCCCTAGCAGGTTCTGAATGCTCTTCGTCCGTCAGGTCTACCTCTTCTCCACTATAGAATCCCTCATCCCCGTAGTTCTGCTTGAATAAGTTCACAATATGAACTTCTTTGAACACTCTCCCACTGCGTGTATGTCCAGCCTCTGTGTCACTGTCATTGTTCGAATGATTGAACATTAGCTTTTCTAGATCTAACCAATCTACTATATCTTCAAGATGTTCTTCTCATGCAATAACATCTTGATTTTCAACTTCAGAACATGTAAAAATTTTCCTCTGGGTCCCTTGAAGAAATATCTCTCATCCTGATTGTATGACTCTACTCTGTCAACAACAAAATCTATGATGTACCCTCCAATGGTGCTATCAAACCAGTGATCTACTTCTCGTGACACAACATTATCAACTCTCTTGACCTTCTTGATCAACGTCGACATCCAAACTACAGGAGGTCTAGATTTGATCTCAAACTGGGTATCAGATAACCTAGCTAACCACTTATATAGCTCCTGATGGATTCCTCCAAAGAAAATCTCGTGTATATCAGTAAATATATATCTCTCCAACCAATCCTCTATACTAAGATTAGGGTTCTTGTTCGGGGCTTCAGCGGAGTCCTTTTCTTGATCTTTTATCCACTTCTGAATCTCTATCTTTGATGGGAACCACCTTGAGATTCCCTCATGAAGATTCCTGTCTTGAAAAAATAACCATTTGTTAGCATAGGGGTAGACCCAGGGTTCAGCTCCAAGAGCACACCAACAAGCCCTAACTACTGACCCTTTCGGCTACACCTGTGAATCCGATGTAGTCTCACTTGAAGCAACTATGGGGGGGTTGCAGGACAAAGATGTCTACAACCAACAGAAATATCAAGTGGATCTAATACTAGAACAATACAACATGCATATATCACTTACCATCTTAGATCTATTCCACACATCTATCAGATCTACCACAACATTGCAATAACAATATATCAAGGCAAACTAACACAACATCAATCACACACACAAGTCAGATATATGTGGTTCACCCTCTCTCTAGGGCTACATCCACAAAATTGTGCTTTATGATATATTAAGATGAAAACATACAGTTCTGATCTGCGCTCTTAGCCAATATATCTTCTCCCTTCTTCTCTCTATCTCTCCCCTCCCTGCGCACCCAGCTGTAGGGTTGATATTAGCACCCAACTGAAGATATTACAATACAGAAGGCTCTCGTACTCATCTCTTCTCTCTCACAACAATAATCACTCATGTCAAAACAATACAACTAGATCCAATGAACTCGAACCAACCCTCTTCCCTCATATAGGTTCTTATTTATACATTACAATCACACACCGACATCCTTAGGTTGAAACCTAGGTGTCAAATCCCTAGTTACCAAAACCCTAGGTGTCTAAAAACCTAGGTCAACTTGACCCACGTTTTTAGGGCTTCGCCATCCTGTCTTTCCTTCCTTCTCGCGTGGTGCTCCAAAGCATCTATTGTTGGTTTTTTTCTCTTGTTGAATTGTCCACGATCCTTCATTCTTACCGATCTGTCATCCTTGATCTCCTCATCCAATAACTTTCTCTCTCGAACTTCGCTCCATCTTCTCTGCTCTTTTTCTCACTTCGACCCAGTAACAATTACTGTGTCCTCCACGAAGTTTGCATTTTGGATTTTCTTCCTCGTTCTTTGCTTATTTCCATACCCAAGGCCCAACATCCATGGTTTAACACTCGATTGGTCCATGATCTCTATTTAAAGAGAAAGGATGGTCATTGGCTGATGATCGATTTTGAGAAAATATCTTGAAAAATATTTTTCTTTTGCATTAATATATTTCCTCAAGTGGCCATGTTGGCTAGGGCCATGGACTGTTCCCCTCTTAGAGGGTTTTAACCACATAAAAAAAATGGTGTTATGATTTTTGATATGGTTGTGTGAGTGGTTTCTTAAGGTGTTCATCCTATGTGGGAGTACACTGTTTTGTCAAACATGGTATCAAATCCATTTTGAAGACCCACTCTCGTTCTATATCGAGATCCCAAACCTTTGTTGCTGCATTTTTGGGTTCTACTATTTATGTGAATTTATGGGATGATTGTTCATTGTATCCAAAGAGCTAATTTTAGTTGGAAACACTTTTAATTTCACTCGAAAAGGTTTTTGTTTTCCCAATATATGACCATTTTTGTCAGATTTAGAGGTATAAGTTTGAATACACCCTTTGATTTTTTTTTATAGTGTTCATATTTCAGTTTTCTGGTTTTATTCCCAGTTTTCTAATCTTTCTGATTTGCGTATGCTCTTTTCTGTGCACTCTGTGCGATATCAAAAACTCAAGAACATAGTGGAAAGTATTTTCTTTTCTGAATATTCTCTTTTCTCTACACTTTATGTGAACTTGACAAATCATAAACATAGATAAAAATTTCATTTTCTGAGTAAGATAGCCGAGATCTATCTCCATTATTGTTAAGATTCATAAATTATTTTTTTGAAATATTTCTTGTTTTTGTGTGTGACCATGTTGAAGTTTTTTTAGTAGGACAAAATAAGGGTTTTGGGGGTAAGAATGCACTTTGAAGCAAATAATAGAAAAAAAAAAGAAAAAAAACCCCTCCTTCATCAAATTTGATATGTATTTTGCATTAGATCACTAGATTGGAAGTTTCTTTATTTAATAAAAGGTCTTGAGTTCAAGTCTTTCTTTTTTAAGTTACTTTTTGAAAAAATTAATTCAACCTTGAGTTATCTCATAATATTATTGTAAAGTGAATTTCACTTAAATTTTAAAAGTAAATCACTATAAAGTAACTTTAATATTCATTTTGTTTAAGTTACTTTTTATATGTAACTTTCATTTATAAAGTAATTTCATTGTAAAATTGATTCTCACTTATTCTATAAAAGTGGGTCACTTCATAAGTAACTTATTTGTAAAAGTGAGCTTATAGGAAAAGTTAGAAGGAGGGGAGTTTCTTTTACTCAACCACCTCATTGTGCATCAATTACCACATGGGCCAACTTCTAACTACCACGTGGCACTCTAGTTACTATTTATGCCTTTTTTAAAAGGGCATAACTTTCACATAAGAAGTTCGTTTTCAGTGCCATTTTTTTTACCGCCTATTTTTTTGAGAGTTTTCCATCCAAACTATCAGTTTAATCTTTGGAATACATATTACCTACATATTTTAATTTGGATACTCCAAGTGATGTTTTTCTTATCAATACCAACTACTTATCATGGAAATCCCATATGGAGGATGTACTAAGAAGTAAAAGATTGTAAAAGATTACCTTGGGAAAATAACATGCCCCCACTGATGCTGAAAAGAAAGAAAAATGGGATAGTAAAAATGATGAAGAATGTGGATTTATTGGAATGTCCTTTCCTAGTTTACAATTTGATGTTCAAGGAATTGATTACCCAACTAAAGTCGTATTTAGTAAACATAATGTGATTTGAGTCCACAAACTTGCAAAATCAGTTAATGAATTTAAATCCCAATGATCCCCTTACTGTTGTGCCAACATAAAAAACCCCCCTTTTTTCAAGAAATTTATCTTTAGAGCCATTATTTCAGTTCTTGAAAATAGGGACCCTCCTGATTTGACCTCGTTTCTTGGTTCTCTAGACACTTAGAAATTTTATGCAAGCTTCAAGGTGAAATTCCCCCTTTCCACAAGTTCTAACTAGTCATTCCAAGATAGCCTCCAACCTATGATACACACAGTGTCAGAGATAAAACTCTTTTCTTGCTAATACAATCTATATCGATGATCATCTGTCTTCTCCTTCGATACTCGAAGGTCATCCCAACACTCATTTTTTTTTCTTCTTCAAAATTTTGTTCTTTTGGAACCCTTATTAGAGAAGGATTTCCTTTTACTCCTATAAAGAAGAGACAAATTGCCTTTGTGGCTCCGACACACCAAAATCCATATCTCTGATTCCTACCAATACAATGGAGGAAGATTCTTATTTTATCCCTGATACATTGGGGGTAGATTCTTATTTTTTCATTGATATACTAGAGACGGTGTTATGATCCAATTCCTTAAAAATGATAAGAAATCAATAAATAACAATCCACTTTGAGGGGGAAACCTCATTTACAATATCTCCACTTGATAACAAAATATCATTTGAGATAATATTCTCCTAAGACTATCTCTCCTTGGTGTATATATAGGAGACAAAGGGTACAATGAAAGGGTACGATGAAGGGGTTCAAAGCATACATACAATTATAATACAAGAAATGTAATAATTCAATAAGGGGGTTTATATATAACATGGGGCTTTGTTTAGGGATTAACATGCCTCTCCCCTTAAAACAAGTGTTGTCCTCAACACTTGAATAACCACATATGCTTCTGCACGAAGAACTCATCTTCCCATGTCGCCTCCTCCACTAGTAAGTTCTTCCATTTGACGAGGTACTCTGTAATTGCTCGATTTCTCAACTGCTTAATTCTTGTTTCAAGGATGGTTTCTAGATCTAGTATGATTTTCACTTATTCATTGATCTTTGGTAAAATATTTTGGACTGGGATATTTTTTTCGATGACCTTCTTTAAGAAATAAACATCGAAGACTGGATGTACACGTGAAGATGGAGGCAACTCCAATTTGTAAGACATACTTCCAATCCTTTGAAAAACCTTATAGGGGCCATAATATTTGGGTGATAATTTATTTTCCTTCTTTTTTTGCTTGAGGGACATTTGTTTGTATGGTTGTAGCCTTAGAAATATCCAATCCCCCACTTCAAATTCTTTTTCACTACGATGTTGATCTACTTTTTGTTTCATCCTATTTTGTGCCATAACCAAGTTGTCCTTCAATAGTTTGAGGACCTCTTGTTGGTTCCCTATGTGGTCCTCCACTGCTTGTACCTTTGTATTCCCTTTCAAGAGTGATGTGATGAATGGAGGATGATATCCATAAAGTGCTAGAAATGGGGATATTTTTGATGAAGTATGGAAGGATGTGGTGTACCACCATTCTGCAAAGGGAAACCACTTGACCCATTATGTTTGTTTATCGGATGAAAAGAAAAGAAGATATCCGTATATAATTTTATTCACAACCTTAGTTTTCCCATCAGATTGAGGGTGGTAAGATGAGCTATGAGCCAATTGTGTACCCAGACAAGAAAATAATCCAGTCCAAAAATTTCTAGTGAAAATTGGGTCTCTGTCACTTACAATAATCTTGGGGAATCCATGTAGTTTTTGAACTATTTCCATGAATGATGCTACTATTGTACTTGTTTTAAAAGGATGAGAATGAGAGAAAAAATAAGCATACTTTGTTAGTTGATCCACTACTACCATGATGTCAGTCTTTCCTATGGATTCAGGTAAACTTGTAATAAAATCCATTGAAACTTATACCCAATGTTGGCTTGGTGTAGCTAATGGTTGTAGGAGACTTGTAGTCTTGATGGTCTCTCCCTTATTCTATTTGTATACCAAACATTCAGACACAAAATTTTGAACATAATTTTTAAGACCTTCCCATAAAATCCCTTATAAGGGGCTTAATAAGGGGGTTTATACAAAACATGGGTCTTTGTCTAGAGCTTAACAAATGGATCCCTTTGTCCCACTGATACACGTGAGCCCATGGTAGAGGGAAAATGCATGTTGAACATCGATGTATCAAAAGATAAATCACTTTCACTTTCCGATATATCGATGTACAAAATAAATTTTTCTTCAATACGTTAGTGGGCATCATGACCTTTTCACTCACAAAGAGTCACATCACATTGAAATTCACAGCCACAAAATCCATTTAAAACACCGTTTATCCCATTTGTGTCACCTTTTTGATCACTTGAGATCTCAAAAAATGGAAAATTGTCCTCATCGAAGACATCAATCCCCTAACTACCAATATTTTCTTCTTGACGCTATTCATCACCAGTAAGCACACCCAAAACCTAACCTCACATCGTGTTTTATTTTCTTGTTCTAGGTTTTTTAGCATAAGAGGGAAATAACCTAGGGTTTTCCCCATGATCTTTGTTTTCTGTTACCTCTCTTGAGTCTATTTGAGAGAACTTTGAGCACTTGGAAAATGAACAAAAGAGAAGAGGGATGAGGCAGGGGAAAGGAAACCATGTTGGCACATTTACACCCCCATGTGACCCTATCTCTTGGTCACACCTCTAAAATATACATGGATTTCCGCATCCACAATGGATTCCAACACAACACTCCTCTTCCCATAAAGTCCCTTCCCTTTCCTCTTGGCCCTCTCTCAATAACCTATGAGAAACCCCAAAACCCAAGAATTGAATACACAAGAATTTTTAGTTTCATTCCCCTTCTGAACCCCTGTCTTAACCTTGGAAAGTGAAGTAAGGGAATCTGTCAATCGAATAAGTATAGCTAGCAACTATTTTAACCAGTGCTTGAAGAGTCAAATGTTGAACATGCTGAGCTAGAATTGGAGAAAGGGAGAACAATTTTATTGTCAAGGAATGACATTTTCCTGCTGATACAACCTTTTCTATTGGTGAGGAGTGGACTTTTCCTACCAATATCCTTTTGTATCGATCCAAAATGACATTTCCCCTCTGATATTGCTTATATCAGAAAGGAAATGATGTTCTTTCTGATTTCCTCAAAATCCATAATAAACACCCATATTCTCAGCAAAATGCCTTCCATCTCCCAAATTGATTCCCATATGAATTTAATAAGCATTAAATCTTTATTTTTATGCTCATTCTCTCAATATCACTTGAAATGATGGATTTTTTTTATAACATTATCATCATTTTGTGTTGCAGGTCTAACTATGTCTCCACCAGGAAGAGGACTTCGAAATCCAGATAAGGCCCCCATTTAAGAACCTCCTACACCCAAAAGAGAGTTGAAACACTCGGGTCAGTATATGATGACACAAAGTGGATTATTCATAAGGAGAATACTTTCAAATTGGGAGAGATATATCAGTTGTTCAACAATCAAAATTTTCCTCAATAATGAGAGTAAGACCAAGATATTGAGGTGTTCAGAGCCATCAAGAGATCTAATATGTACAAGGTGCCAGCACATGTAGAAGTATTCCCCTATGTGGAAACCATTTCATGGATAGTGAGAATTCAGACTTTGAAATAAGGTACATAATCAACACGGAAGGTTGAACAATGGGTTCTTTCCAACCTTCATCTATCACATCCTTCTACCATATGGAATACCAAGATAAGATTCTGGATGATAATTTGGTAGATAGGTTTTCTCACAATCTTAAATACCTTTGAAAGGACTAGTATAAGACTAGCCAACATTTCAAGACTAGGACTTCAAATGAGTATCCTAGTAATGCTCTTAGGTTACCATATTGGTATGTTGTGGCCATGGTGTGTAGGATTTATGGGGAACCAAACACTCATAGGTTCAAAATATCATGGGTTCCCCTAATTCACTATGTCACATTCTCATGGTCTTCATTCAACTAGGCGGACATATTGTCCTACAAAACCTACCAAACCATCATACATGGAGTAGGTGTATGTCTATAAAAGGATAGCAAAGTAATCTTTCCACTTATGTCTGGGATCACATTCCTTCAAGGATATCAAGGAATCTGAAGTAGAGGTAAAAACCTTAGACTCTTTCCATTTTGGAGAGGAAATATTATATATAAATGATCCTTCTGGAGTCATCATTTTGCATTGCTACAATTGCAAATACAGGTGGAATTATGAGTCAAAAATCTGGGAAGAGGAAGACATACATAGAAGGGACAAGACTTATCATGAGGCCATATTCAAGAGAGGGATAAACCATAGAGGTAGGATAGAAGATTAAAATTATTTAATTACTAAGGGGGGGGTGGTGAATCAATAATATTTATTTTTAATCATTTTTAACCACAACATATATACATGTTGTTATCCTTATGCCAAGTTTACCAATATCATTCAACAAGTGCATAATAAATAAACCATGAACAATGAGAAATCATACACATACACAATACACCATTATTTTTACATGGAATCCCAATGCGGGAAAAAACCACATAATGATTTTTCTTATATTTATTTAAGAAGTACATTCATTGGAAAAACCAACTTCCTTTGTTTTCTAGCTCCAACTAGAAGGAGGATCCAAACTCCTAGATTCTTATGCTACACCCTAAGGGAATCCCCAACTCCCCAATTCTCTGGCTCCAACCAGAAGGAGGCTATGACCCCCTATGTTCTCTGGATACAAGAGGAAGGTGGATACAACCACCTATCCTTGCCCCATCCAAACCTCCTTGAAGTGTAAGTGCAAAATATGAACAACCTGTCACTGTTACTATCACTGCTAACCTTTGTCACTGTTACTAATCTAAATCTATCACTAACCAGATTCTTCTTCAAAACTTTCTTGCAGATCCATGACCTGTCTATATTGCAACAAGCGGGTATCCACACCTCTCTTAAATGTAACTCATAAATGTCTATGACCTTCTTCACTGCAACTCGTAGATTACTAGTAAATCTCCCAACTTCACTATTCTTTCCTTTGTCAATCTGTCACTGCTGAACCTGCTATTGGAACTTATCATTGTAGTCTTAGATATGATCATATATGTCACATACTCTATGCCAAAAGTATATGCCATAAAATAGGATCAAGAATGCCTCACCAACCAAGTTCCATACATAGACTATGAACCATTCATCACATATAGGAAACCATTACATTCATCATACAATAAACCCTAACTATAATGCATCCTCAAACTATACTAGTATCTTCAATAACACTCCTCAACTGTTAAGGTCCTAACCCGCACATAGGTAGATCAATGTATTCGGATGTAATAAAGGTCAATATTAATAAGGCCTTTCAATAAAATAGAATAAGGCGGATGTAAGAAGACCTAATAGAAGCTTCCGCTTCTAGAAGGATCT
>ML834517.1:9788-31513 GCA_009831015.1 Picea engelmannii | reverse complement strand
CCTCTGAAAATATCCTTATCTCTCCTTGTGGCTTCCCTGGCCACTGAAAGTCACTTCTAGCCATCCCATCCTGTAGTGTTGCTCCTCCTGATTCCAATGAGCTATTACACTGAGAGGTTCCTCCAAGTAATGTGCCCAAAATGTCCTCGTCAATGATTTTAATTAACTTATAGCTCAAAATAGTCAAAATCATGGAAATCGTCGGAATGGAACGAAACCAAAGCCAACCTGTGCGGAATGGCTCATAATGATGGAATATGATGATAAATGCCAACTGGATCCCACAATGCCTCTCAAATACCCCTGTACTCGCTATAACATCCATCTGGCTACTCTGGTTATCATAAGTCTTTGCCATGTGATGATGTTCCAAAGTGGGGACATTACACAGCCCTACATAGAAGTACCAGCTGAAATGATTTATGACATCAATTAACAAACTTTGTTAAGGAAAGGGTAAGTTTGAAGTTTTGTGTGTTTTCAGACCTATTAAAAGGGTGAAATTTTCCACACTTACTCTCAGAATATCCATATCAGCAAGAGGGAGAGTTATGGATTCATCTTGGGCTGTCTATGAACAAAGGATATCTACAACACTTTCTTAAAAAATCTGTGGCTAACAAGGCCTATTTATGACCTGTGGAAACACCATTTACTAGTAGCATTTATGGGGCAACAAACAGAATGAGGTTTAGGCTGAAGTCAAACCACATTCTGAGGAAGATTACAAAGTGACCTACCCTATGAAAAATATTGAGTTTTTTTACCTTGGGAAGTTGTCCCCTAGTGTTAATTATGTGTCTAACACTAAAGGGGGAAAATCACCCCTCCGTCACATTATTTTATGTTATAAATTCGAAGTGACTTTATGAGCTCATTAATCATAAAGTGACTTTATTAATAATAAAGTGAAATAGAGAACTTAAGAAAACGGGGAGATCTGATCTCCACCATTGATATGGGATGCTAAGATATAATCCTAGCCATTTATTCCTAGGTTAGCCCAATGAGAAGGCTAAAGGAAGAGTGAAGGAAAAAGGAGGGCACATTTTTCTCTTTGCATGAGTGAGTGAAGAGAAGAGAAAGAAAAGTTGAGTTGGAGAAGAAGGAAAGAGGGTGCACTTTGAGAATAAGGGCGCACTTTGAGAAGAAGGGCACACAAGGAAGAGTACGCACAATTTGAATAGGGAAACACTTTAAGAACTGAGAGCACACTTGCTAGAGAAGAGGTACCCCTCCCTCACACTCCATAATAAATTTCGTCTTCACTCGTTTTCCCCTTGGGGGTTTTTCCAAGGTCATGTTGACAAAAAATCTTTGAGTATATTTCTGTGGCATGCATTGTTTATTATCAACATTAAGTGTTAAAGATAAATAGGTCTATTTATTGTTTTAATGTATATTGAAAGAGCTAATAGTGGACATCAAACCTATGTTAAGTAACCCTTTCAAACAACAATATTAAATCAATCTAGAAAGGCAGCCATAAAACTGTGGGGAAACAAGCTTGTTAGTGACCTTTGAACAGTCCTAATAATCAAACCTGTATCAGCCTTAAAGCGCCTCAAATTTCTTCATGGTATCGGATCCTAAGTGCACAAGAGGGATGATATAAAGTGTAGACATTGGAAAAAAAATTAACTCATCTTGACAATAGTTTTCTTAGGTATTTTTATCATCAATTGGTAACCATGTCAGTTGGAGGGTTGAGGGTGGAGTATAGGTTGGTTGGGGCTAGCAATTGGTCTCCCTGGAAGGCTATCATAGTTTTGATCTTGGAGGAGGGTAAGTTATGGGACATTGTGGAGAGTCATGTGGTTCCTCCTACAGATGCATTGCTCTTGGTAGATTTTAGGAAGAGAGACGTCAAGGATAAGAGGACTAACCTAGATGTAGTGAAATATCATATTATTCCTCATGTTTCTGGTAAGGAATTTTCATTTTAGATGTGGCAGTTTTTGTGTATCCTTTACGAAGTCCCTAACCAAAACTGGAAGATGGTGCTCTAGGAAAAATTGTGGGGCACTAAGATGACTAAGACTGATTCGGTCTTCTCCTTCCTCATGAGGTTTTCACATATTCATGATGAGTTTGAAATTGTGGAGAAGGTAGTGAATTGATCAGAGTTGGTGAGGACAGCCTTAAATGGCTTCTCCAAACCTTGGTAGAGCTTTGTACGAGGCATTGTAGCCAGAGATCATATGCCTAGTTGGGAGAGGCTATGGGATGACTTTGTATAAGAGGAGCTTAGAATTCACTTAGGATCTACTAGCCGACAACATGGTGGGGATGATGATGAGGATCTTTCTCTTTCTGAAAATGCCAAGAAGAAAACCAAGAAGGGTCCCAAGGGTGGGGCCAAGAAACAACAGAAGGGAGGTGAGAAGGAGAGGGATATGAGCAAAGTTAAATGTTTTTCTTGTAACAAGATGGGGCACTATGTTGTACAATGTATCAATAGGAAGAACAAGAAGTGGGGTGGTACATCAACATCAACTGAGGAGGATGATGTTTCCTCTCAGTTTGAAAAAATCATGATTTTTTGAAAAAATAGGGAAGAACTTAGAAAAATCGAGAAAAATTAGGTTTTTTTTGGTTCATTGTTTTTTCATTTTGTGTGGAGTGGCAAGGGAAGAGGTTTGTGCAGGCCATCAAACATATTTGAGGTGTGAAAAGGAAGGGTAGTGAATTCATCCACAAATTTTTAAGATTTTTGTGGTGGAGAAAGATTCAATCTTCAATCGGTTGGATCTTTGAAATTTTCATCCACAACCTCTAAGAATAAGTATGTATGCCCTTCCCAACATGGAGGATGATGAGTTAGTTGAAAGTGGAACACCATTTTCTACACATATTGGATTAGCTATTCCTCCATCCAACATTGATGCACAACTAGGACCTTTTGCCTCTAGTTCAAGGCATGGAAAACATCCCCTGATTGTTTCCCATAAAAGGGGGACAGGACATTGATAATTTGATATCATAAAGCTAGTTGCTAGTTTTGGGACATATACATTTATATATGTGATCATTGATGCCATTTTGTATTGGTTTCAGACTTTTAGTAATGACTTTGATGTATCAGTTTTTATTTGGCATCCACTATATCATATATATCTGTTCTTTCTCCAAATTTATGTGCCTATGTGTTTATATGATGTTGTTGTTTCTTTATATATTGAAAAAAAATTAAAATTTTGAAAACAAATGAACAATTATGTATTTTTTAATGTTTTTCGAGGTTTTTCGATTATTTTTCGAGGAGATGTTTCAGCACCCTTGCCGATTTTTTGCCGATGCCGAGTTTTTCTTCTATGGGACTCTAAATAAATCTCCATGATCTTGGTATTCCAGGATTGACTCTTACTTTCTACAAATGGGCTTTGAGAAGAGAGAGGCGGATCCAAATCTCTATTACATTGTATGTGGAGAGGATACTCTCATTCTTATCCTATATGTTGATGAATTTTTTATCGCTGGAGGGGAGGATCTCATAGTTGATTGAAAGAGAAGTTTTGCTTCAAAATTTGAGATGAAAGACATAGGACTAATGCTTTATTTCATGGGGATGGAGGTTTGGTAGGAGGATGGACACATCTTTTTGAGACAGGGGAAGTATGCAATGAATATTCTGAGTATATTTCAGATGGAGGATTGTAGACCCATGTCGACACCTATGGTAACCAACTAGAGGAAGCTTAGTTATTTTGATTCCGAGTTGGTGGATTCCACAAGATATTGTTAGTAGGTTGGTTCATTGATGTATCTGGTCAACACTAGACCAGATATTTGCTTTTCTTTGAACACTCGTAGTTAGTATATGGTGGAGCATAGAAGAGTGCACTGGATAGTAGAAAAACATGTTTTGAGGTACATAGCAGGGTCAACATAGTATGGTTTGGACTACGTCAGAGGTGATGGGGTCAGGTTGATTGGCTATATAGACTTGGATTGTGAAGGATGTGTAGTTGACAGGAAGAGCACTTCAGGGTGTTGTTTTAGGTTGGGATTAGAAATTAAAATCACAATTTGTTAACTCTTGTAACTATCTGAATCTTTGCACAACCAAAGGAATTAGATTCCCTTCTCTACTGCATAATTCCTTGGGCTATTCCTCTTCCCTATAGGGATCCAACATTTTCATAGATCTGATACCATATTTCTTCATTGTCTTATTGTTGATGAATAAATACATGCAAGCATAACCATTCAAGATCATGCATACAACCAGAACAACATTTAATTATGTTGAAATTAATGCATCTACAAAATCCATTCTCCGGAGGATAGAAAAGACCCTAGCTGAGATCTAGGTCCCCCATTACACTCCTAGGGTTCTTGGTTTGGGACCCAACCAGTTAGATCCATAGAAAAATACCCTAGTGAGGGCCCCCAATATATTTTTTGGGTTCTTTTTCAAGGACCAAGCAGTGAGTCCCTATATGTGTTCTAGGGCCCCTAGATGTCTTTGAGGGAATCCTTTTTCAGTTCTTGGATTGATCCTTGTATTTTTTCCTTGGTGGTTGATGATATGAGTGCCTAGATGTCTTCTAGGGCCCCTAGATGTGTTCTAGGGAATCCTTAATTAATGTTTCCTTTCTCACTAGTCAGGATTCATAAGATGGGATGAGTTATATCCATAAGTTACACTCATATGGGATTTGTTTAGTGAATGACTAAGCATGCAGTAGGAATCTTAGTATCGTACTTGATAAGCATAACAACTTAGGTATATTACGTATGTTCAAACCCAATATAACAAGTAAGCTAATGCCATAGATAATGAAGATGCGACATATTCAGAATCACATGTTTATTTAATCTGATAGTTTATTTGATGGCCTTAAAGAAACTAGTTATTTCCTTTGTGTCATTTACCCAACTATAGTAGGCCAAGGGGCCAATACCCTATGACAAATGTAAGGACCTTTTTTACCTTGGGATATGAGGAAAATGAATTAAAAAATGATTCAATTAGTAACTGATCAATTCATTCACATGCACATTTTCTCGACAATAAACAAACTCTATGAGTTTTTTAATAATGGATGAACCACATCTTAAGGAGTCATAGATTTTTCAAATAGTACCCTATCTCATGTAAATGCATTATTGGGCAATGTCTAGCTAATAACTTACATTCTATCAAATATGGAAATCTTCCCCATGTAAAAATAATAACACCAGGCCTATTGTTAATCAATAGAAAATGGTGGAACTTATCAAACTCAACAATGAATTAATGACATTTTCTTGTATTGTTTGTTTTCTCATGATTTGTTCTTGGCTTGTTTTAATAGTTTATTGGCTTGTTCTTGGCTTCTTTGAATTTTTCTCAACAGTTGTTCATGAGTCAAAGCACAAGGTGGAGATCCAACAAAGGAATGTAGAGTCATGCCATTCAAATGGCATGCTACAATCCCTATTGAGGATGTTACAAAGAGGGAGCATGGACCATGCAATTCCTTCAATATTTTTACTACAAAATCAATAAGATATCTCTTACATGTGCTTGCAGAGCCTATAAGAAAGACCGATTCCCCTCTTGAAACAACCCTCAGAACTGTTATTTGATCATTTGATAATGTAATGTGTCCCTTCGAACGTGCCTCCAACATTCTCATGAATTCATCCCATCCTACATGTTCTCTGCAATTGGATATCTTGGAAACCCTCTAGATTATGAGCCCATTTTGACATGTGATTCACGTTGGCTTCCCTGTGATTGTATTTTCATCATATGCTTGTTTTTCTTCCCCTATGAATTAGTTTTATCAGAATGGATCTCCAATATTCTCATGGATTCTTTCCATTCTCATCGTTTTCTACATTTGGCTCTCTTGGAAATCCCTACAGATTATGAGAAAATTTTGACTGGTGCTCCACTCTGGCTTCCCTGCGATTGTTTTTTAGTACTCTATTGGGATAGTGACTTTGTTTTTTGCAGATTCATCCTCTCATTGTGTTGTTGGGTTTGGGGATTTTTGGACTAAGTTTTATGCTAAGAACCGTTGAATCTTTGAGACCAAGTACTCAAATTTTTCTCTTCAATTTTCACTGCATATTTTTCCATTTCACTCAATCCAATTCCCATCACCGTACATAAAAAAAAATTATCCATCACTCAAACTGCATCACTAGAATATACCTGTAATGGAGTAACACTTGCAATATCGTATGCCCATTGTCTTAACATCCCCTCTCTCTGCTTGTATTCACCGTGGAGCAATTTTTGTTTGTAAGGAGTAGGTTTAGCGCTTTATTTTCTTTGAATGAGGAAGATAGAACTCTGATGTTTGTGCTAAAACCCCAAGGGAGAAATAAACACCAGGCTACAGAAACTACAGAACATTTAATGTTATCTAGAGTGTGGGATCTGACGGTGTACAATCGAGTTTACAGAATTCCTTAATAAAAGAGATTAGGGAATTAAAAAATTTCTCATTAGATAATATTTTATAGTATAATGGAATTTGGTTTAATGATTGATGTTTATGTTAAAATTTGAAGTTAAAATTATAATGGAATTTTGTTTAATGATTGATATTTATGTTAAAATTTGAATTTAAAATCTAAAACAAAATTATACACATGTAAAATTATGTAAAAATTATACATTGAACCATATTGATGTTTCGTCAAAAATACAATTATTCTCTTCCAACCATATATGCCAAGTACCAAAGCCAAGGATAATATTCCGCAATTATGCCCCAATCTATAAGGTGAAGATATGATAATTCTAATGATGAAGGAAGGTTGTGGCTTTTTGTTGTGTAGAAATATTGTTACGTGCTCCAAAGAAGACGTAGCCCCAAAGATAGGAAGAATAGTGATAGTAAGATTTTGAAAGTATTTGCATTATTCCTACACATACATCATTATGAGGGACCCAAGAAGTCTTCCTTATGAATGTTATCTCAAGTAAGATTTTGTTTCCAAGTCAACTATCATAGAAACAATGATATTTAAGGTCAAATATCACAATTCCAAATGTGTATCCAAATTCAATTAGGCGTCACCTGAACCAAATTATTCATAAGTTATTGATGCCTAACTTATGAAGAATTTTTCGAGTCATTATGTGCCCCACTAAAGGATATTTGGTCATGTTTGATAAGGGAGAAGATGGAATTTCAATTTTGACCAAATCATATCAACTAGTTCACGAGAGACCCAAATTGAACAAGCCTCTAGAGATTTCCTTTGATCATGAAAGGTAGGGTTGGATGGATTGATACTAATATCATGTTATAACTAAAGTGTTCATTTTCTTCTTATAATATTTCTATAAATAGGAAAAGTTGTCATACCCAGTTTCCCATAGACAATGTGCAAGAATAAGTGTTTGGCTTTCTTAGTTGTGTTCTAGACATGAGATCCATCTCTAAGAAGTTGAACTCTGGGAATGTTCAATAATGGTATATATTGATGGGATTTTGGTAAGGTGAGTATTACTTACTCTCCCTCTAGTATATTGTTATATTAGTGATACACAACAAGAAAATGGGAGCTTTACTCTATCAAGCAAAGCACGCAAGCTATAAAATAAATTGGGGTTTTCAGAGAAGGAATTAGAGAAAATTGTGATGCACTCTTCCGAGCATGATTGAGTTGTAGGACTAGGAAGATAAGGATACTAGTGCCATTAATTATCATGTGTCTTATATAAACAAAATAAGCTCACAAAGAACATTAATTCTTTTATATTTTCATAAGAGATCATGCTTCACAAGCATTAATTATTCACTATCAAGATGGATAGCAAACTAGCATTGAGGGATGGGACTCTCAGTTGTGCATAATTTAAAGTAGACCATAGAAGGGTAACTCATATCTATGGAGGCTTCAAAATGTTATTTTCATGAACTTGCAATGCAAGTCGGTCAAACCAATTGAATCGCATACATGATCAAGTTATCTACAAACTAAATTGAGCAACTTCAACAAGAAATGTAACATCTAAATTAAATTATGACGATGTGAGGAAAATAGGGAAAAAATAGGAATGTTATGAGAAGAAAAGAGGAAAACAATGGTGGACCATTTATCCCTTTAATAAAATTCTCTTAGAGTCAAATAGGTAAACTATAGTGGGGCATCAATCTTGTGTTTTAGAAGGGTTTCCAAACTTGACATTGAACCCTTTTGTATAATTAGTTTATTTGATAATTTCAATTTCACAACCAACAACCTTATAATGAGGCCCAACCCTCTTTTGTGTCATGTAATTAACCAAAGGGATGCTTGCAAAAGAATTGAATGGTGTAGGAAATAGTAGCCCTAGGAAATGTAATCACAGTTGACTTGGTCAAAATACTAGGTGACCATTGGAGGGGGAAAACCTAGTTTCCAAAAAATCGCAACTACAACAAATATCTTCACAAACGTGGCAAGAGAGATGCCTTTGTCAAAAACATGGAAAGAGAGATGATTATGTGGAAAATGTGGCAAGAGAGACGACAAAATGGAAAGAGAGAAGACAACATGGCAAGAGAGACATCAATGTGGAAATAGAGACATTATCGGGAAATATGGAAAAAGAAATTAAAATTTCCTCTATTTTTTGACAGTATGGCCAATTTTGTCCATATCGTCGCAAATAGAACGTCAAAATTTTTACATTATGTACTAGTGGCTTAAGGAGAGAGAGAGAGAGTGATCTAGATTTTATGAGCAGAACGAAATGAATACACATTATTATTATTGTTAACACAGAAAAACAAGGATAACAAAGATATAATAATAGTGATACAGTAAAACTGGTTTCTATTCCATACAAAAATATGTTGAAACTATAAAATGTAGTGGAAAACAAGTTTGCTAGAATGGTGGCGGTTTATCTCTGAGAAGAGATGTGATGGTTGCACTCATTTGAAACAAGATGGTTACAATGAGGCTCTGTAAGAATTTTTACAATAAACAGGAATGAAAAAACCCTAGACATCCAAAAACCTAACCCTAAGAGATGAAGCCCCAAAAGTCATGTGGGCCCCATTGAGGTCAGTTAGTACATCAACTTCAAGGGGTCGTAACTTTTGCATACGATATTCATTTTAGGCACACAATAGCTCATTGGAAAGGTATATCCGAGGAATACACATGTTTCTGTAAGACTTTGAATTTTTCAATAGTCCAACTGTCCAGAGCCATAAAAACTCTTTTTAGGGACTCAAAACAACCACGAAAGTCGGGGACCCGAAAACTAGAAAAAAATTGCCCAACTAGAAAACTGCCAAAATGAGAAAGTTAGAATAGGTGGGAGAACACCAAAATCTATCTGGATCAATCCTCCCCCCTTAGGAAGAAATGGTCTCCATTGTGTTTATTTCCCCCATCAGATGAGAAATTTTTTGTTGAATTTGGCCCCACGTGAGTCACTTTCCTTGGTGCAGGAGCTTCCTTGCTTTAACAACATGATAAAGTTGGATCCTCTATTGGCGAGTACCCTTGACTTGTGTTTCCATAATATGATCATTGGATTCATGTTGCATGGATTCATGGTTGAGCTCTATTGGTGTCAATTGTTCTGCTATCTATGAGGCATCCAATAATGGTGGGAAATATGGTCGAAGGAGATCCACGTTGAACATTGGGTGTAGGCCAAGGAAAGGGGAAATGTTGAACTCGAAATAATTGTCACCCAAAACCTTGGTGATGGTGTAAGGTCCATAACAGAGTTAGAGAATCTTCTGATGGGGATCTGTAAGGCATTATTTCTGCAAGTGAAACCACACTTTGTATCCCTCCTAAAACTTAAGTGGCACCCGATGTTTATCATGGCACTGCATGTACTTGGAATTGGACTTCTGTAAAATATGTTGAACCTATTAGTGGATGTGATTTATCTGCTCAATGAACCAAGAGTCTTTGTCAACTTCATTTGGAGCAGGTGATGATCCTCTTGGGGTGGTTGCAAGAGGTAGTGCAAAATCCATGGGACCCAATGGTTGGAATCCCAACCCGACCTAAAAGGAGATGTGGTTGGTTGAGCTATGTAGGGCTTGGTTGTAGCTATGTTGAAAATAGGGAAGACTCTCATCCCATGTGCAGTGGTGCTTGTAATTGTACATGTGCAGTATATGCAAGATCATATAATTGATGACCTTAGTTTGGCCATCTATCTGGGGGTGGAAGGAAGTGGATTTGGTGAGCTTGGTGTCCAACAGTGACCAAAGGCTCAACCAGAATGTGTTGAGAAAATGACTGTCCCGATCTGAGACAATGGTTTGAGGGATTTCAAAATGTACACATACTTGTTCAAAGAAAATTTTGGTAGTGACATTTGTTGTGATGCTCTTCTTACAGACTGCAAGGATCTCCATCTTGGAAAAGTGATCAACAACCAAAAAACACAATGTCATTACCCCTCTTGGTGGACTGAAGGCCCAACATGTAGTCCATTGAGATGGATTCTCATGTCCTTCCAAGAGTAGGCAGGGGGGTGTACAGACCCTGTTTCTTAGTGGTTGGTTTGGAAATAATGCATGGAGGACTTGATATACTTGTTGACATCCTATCGAAGTTCCGTCTAGTAGAAATGTTTCTGCAACATTGCCACTATCTTTTCAATGATGAAGTGTCCTACCACCCAACTGTAGTGGCTTTCCAAATCATATTTGCTCACTCTCTTGATGGCAGAGATGGCCCAGACGACACAACAACCCATCCTGAAGATGAAAATTAGAGACAACTAAGTTTGTGCCCAAAATTTGGTATGTGGTGGTGAGGTCAGGCTCTGTATCATAAAGGTGGAGCCATATGAAGGTCTCATGGCTGCAAGAGTTTATCACCATGGTATGTGTCATGACTGGAGGTCAGATCATAAAATCAGTGACTCGATTTGTACTCCGTGTTTTATATTTGATGTTGAGGTGGATATTTTGCGAGTATGTGGACCACTTCGAATGGTGGTCATTCAACAATTTTCCTTGTGTCTACATGAACTGCAGTGGCTTATGATGTTTTTGAATGGCCATCTCCTTCCCAAGATTGTAATGTCTCCACTTGTAGCAGGCTTGCATAATGGAGTACATTTCTTTGTCATAATTAGGGTACTTACGGACATCATATGATAGTGTCCCACTATGATAGGCCATGGGGTGGCCATGTTGAGTGAGAATTGTGCCCACAACATAGTCTTAAGCATTTTTCTCGATCTCAAAGGCTTGATGTAGGTTTGGTAATGAGAATACTGAGGTTGAGAAAACGTGTTTCTTTAAATCAACGAATGCTTATTGTTGGCACAGGCCCCACACAAATATGTCCTTACCATGACCCTAGTTACTTGGATGAGGGCCCATGCAATATGGGAGAATCCTAGCATGAACCTACGATAGAAATTGACAAGGCCTAAGAAGCTTCGAAGCTCAGTGAGTGTGGTTGGGGCTGACCATTCACGAATGACCTAGATCTTGGCTAGATCCACATGCACACCATGTTGATCCATGATGTACAATAAGTATTGGACCCTGTCCATTGTAAATAATCATTTTTCCAAGTTGACATAGAGCTTGTGTTGTCGCAAGGTTTGCAGAACCTACTCAATATGATGCAAGTGTTCTGCCCAATTCTTGTAGATGAGGATGTCATCTAGATACACCACTACAAAATTATTGGTGAAAGGTCACGTGATATGGTACATCATCCTCATGAAATTTTTTGGAGCATTTGTCAAACCAAAGGGCATGACCAGCCATTCAAAAAGACATTCTTTTCACTTGAATGTAGTCTTCCATACATTTGTTTATTCTATGGGGACCTAGTGGTAGTCAAACTTCAAATCAATCTTACTAAAGTATTTTCCCCCCTTGAGATGATCAACGAGATCATCTATTTGGGGAATTGGGTATCGATTCATGATTGTTATTTTATTTAGGGACTGGTAATCAATGCAAATTCACCAGGTCTCGTATTTCTTCTGCACCAGCACGATTGGGCTCCCACAAGGTGATGATATGGGACAGATGTGCCCCTTGTGGATAAGTTCTTGCATCTATCGCTTGATCTCCTCATTCTATAACAAAGAGTGGTGGTAGACTAGACCACTGGGAAATGATGCGTCGAGGTTCATATCAATGGGATGCTTGACCTAACAGTGCAGAGGTACCCCAATAGGTGAGGAGAATATATCTTTGTATTCTTCCATGACCTTGTCCACTTGCTTATGTTGTGTGGATAGGTCATCTGCAGAGGCCCTGGATGTGGTGGAATTCTTTCACTCGCTTTGAGAGCGAATCACAAAGAAGACAAAATTCTCGATCTGAGATATGACCTTCCTGCATTGCTTGGGAGAGATCACGGAAATAGCACTAGGTGGAACTGCCTTGGGTATCTTGTACAATTTATTGTTCAAAGTAATAATAACACTACAAGGCCTAGAATCATATACAACATGATATTTGGATAAATAAGGTTGGTCCAAAATAACATTACAAACTTCAAGACGAGCAACATCACACAATACCTCATCTTTGAAGGGCCTGATGTCATATGACAAGTGGCACTATTGGCTAACGTGGAGATCACTTCCTTGGTGGAACCATCCAATGATGTAGGGCTACAGGTGTGATGTTGTTGGTGGGGCTAGCCACTTGACAACCTATTCTGATATGAGGTTCTTCTGGCTACCACTATCAATGATAAAGTGCAGCAGGGTGATTTTTACCCACATCTGTGAATGAAAGAGTCGTTTTCCTTCTTCTCTCTCATCTGGTTCATCGGGTTGGACCTTAGTGGTAGCAACGATGGCACTAAGTTTTGTGCCAATGATCTGTCTCCCCCTTTATGGTTCTGAAACAGAGTTAGAACCCACATCTGATTCATAGTCTTTAACCTCAACCACCAATGATTGATTTGAGCAGAAATCAATAGTGTTATGCTAGGGGATTTTATGAAAGTCACACCACTTCCTCATATCTTTCTTTGTATTTCTAGTGTCCTTCTTTGCTTGCTACCTATACTGGTTGTCTTGAGGCTATCTGTCTTTTCTCTATCCTTTTTTCTATGGGTTGGGGATTCCCTTTAATTTCTTCTAATGTAAGGGATTCTGAGGCCCAAATTCCCATGTCTTTTGTTTAATCTTTTTCTCGATTTGGATGACATATCGATAGGTCGGACCCAAGGACGAGAGGTCCAAAAACTCCATTTCGACCTAGATTTATCTATGCAAACCACTACGATACTTGAGCACCAGATGCCGCTCAGAATATTTGATATGCAACTTGGTGTGAAAGGTATGGAAGATATTTGTGAACTCTGGCACTGTTTGGTCTCTTTCCTGCTGTAGTGTGGTCCATTTTGTATACAGGTCATCATAACTTCCGACAAGGTAGTATTTTTCCTTGATAGCATCCATGAAGGATTCCCAAGTGACCAGGACCATAAATAATGAGGGTTCCTATGTTTCCTTTTTCTCACATAAAGTCTCGCACTAATCTTTGACATGGGGAATGACTTTGAGGAGCACAAATGTAATCTTTTCTCTGTTCAAAAAGTTATGGAAAGAAAAATGCCCTTCTAGCAATTCAACCATTTGTCTACAACATCTGTGTCTATCTAACATTCAAATATGGGAATATCAAATTTGATTTGTAACTTGAATGGGGCGGCACCTCCACTCACCGAATATGCATTGCTTGTTGGTAGACACCAAAGGATTTACGCAAAATCATCCATCATTTTGTTCCTTTGTTCCGTGAGGGATTCCTCGAGAAACATTTTAAAAGGATCTCATGTCCCGTTGTATTTATTTTCTCCTACCATGAGAGGTCTCTTGGGCATGCAAGATATTTTTTCCTCAAGAGAAACATGCTCAAGACCCAATTCTTTGTACATTGATCTCATCGGGGACATCCATTAAGAACGAAAAGGAGAAGACTGCATTGATACCATTGATCCGCATTTTATGAGCAGAACGAAATGAATACAGATTATTATTATTCTTAACACAGAAACACAAGGATAACATAGATATAATAACAGAGATACGGTAAAACTGGTTTCTATTTAATGACAAAATATGTTGAAACTGTAAAATGTAGTGGAAAACAAGCTCGCTAGAATAGTGGCGGCTACGCTCATTCACAAGAAGAAGGTTACAATGAGGCTCTCCAAACCTTTTTATAATAAAAAGGAATTCCAAAACCCTATACATCCAAAAACCTAACCCTAGGAGATGAAGCGCCAAAAGTAATGTGGGCCCCGTTGGGGTAAGTTAGTACATCAACTTCTCGAGGTCATAAATTTTGCATACAATCTACGTTTTAGGCGCACGATAGCCCATTGGAAAGGTCTATCTGAATACTACATATGATTCCATCACATTCTAACTTTGCGTATAGTTTCATTGTGGCAAACCCTAAAAACGTTGTTTGGGGCCTCAAAACGACCCTGAAAGTCAAGGACTCAGAAACTAGAAAAAAATTGCCAAACTCGAAAGCTGCCAAAATGAGCCAATTGGAATAAGTGGGAGGCCACCGACATCCATTTGAATTAGAGATGGGGGGTAGGGAGGGAGAAAGGTATGGGGGGGGAGGGAGGGAGGGATGGAGACATAAAGAGAAGGGAAAATTGGGGGAAGGGAGGAAGGGGGAGAGATATATATAGAGAGGGATAGAAGTAAAGAGAGGGGGGGAGAAAGAGAGGGGAAGGGAGAGATGGAGGGGATGAAATATAAAGTAGGAGAGAAAGCGAGAGAGTGTGGGGAAGAGAGGGGAAGAAAATGAGAGAGGGAAGGAGAGGGGAGAGAGATGGGGAGAGGGAAAGGAGAGAGAGATAATTAGAGAGCGAGAGAGCGAGGAATGTGGAGAGAAGACGACGAGAGTGAGTGAGGTAGAGAGAGATCAAGGAGAAACAATGGGGGAGAGATAGGAGGGGGAAGAGGGAGACAAGGAGAGAGGGGAAGAGGGGGAAGAGAGTCAGCGATGGATAGGGAGAGTGAGGCTGGAGAGAGAGAGAGAGAGATAATTGATTTGTGTTAACAGGAATGCATTGACATTCATGTTTCTAATAACGAGTGCACGCTTTAGGAACACGTGTGTGATCCTAAATGGATTTCAAATTTTTTCGGGCAAGAGTTGTAACTCTAGCATACATGTTTGTTGAGTTGGTTGTCTCACATTTAGGTTCAGTATGGCAACCTAGTGGTGTGGTCTGCAAATACATAAAAACCTCTATTTTTATGAATTCCTCTCCATATCTTTGTTTTTTATGTTATTTTTCTATAGGTTACACAATTCAGTTATTAACTAAACTACATAAACACAAAGTTGGTTGTGCATATTCCAAATATACAATTTTTTTTTAAATTAATAATGCTTATTATTTTTAATCTATTTTTGTCTTGACATATATCAAAATTGTATAATACATATCTCTCTTATTTATGCTATAATTGATTTCCGGCTTAGTTATTTCTTGAATGAGTTATATGCGGGGCTAGAGGAGACTTAGTCATTTCTCGAGAGGAGACTGATATCTAAGATTGAAATATATATATGGTCATGTTAAGACTCTCTTAGTCTCTACCAACAAAAGGTGTTGTAATGGGATATGTTAACTTTGATAATTTAAAAAAAAATATAAAATTAATATTATAAATTTCCAAAAAATACCCAACACAAGAAAAATTGGTTTGTTACTTATACAAGTTTTTGGAATGAAATTCCATAGTTAAGGTACTCAACACCTACACAAACAAAAACATATATATTATATTTTGTTGGAAAAATAAGATACAACTATTAGAAAAAAAGATATTTGACATAGTTATTCATAATTTCTATGAATAAAAATTGTATATTAGGAAATCTAATTAAATTTTCTTGGACGTTTACATCTAAGATATAATGGGACACCATCATTAGCTTGCACTCACCTTTTATCTCTCTTTATGTATGCCCTAATCTATAAGAATACCAAACTTTCTCATATGAAAAATCTATATAATATGAATTTATATTGTTTATTACCACTCATACACTTTTTAAAAATATACACATTAAATAAGTTTTTAATTCTTAATGTTTTTTTTAGAATAAGATTAAATATGGTTTTTAACTTCTTAACATTTATAAATACATAAACTTATATATTTATTTTTTTACATTTATTTAGTATGATTAATAAATTACAATGTTGGTAAATGGATTGTCAAATTTAAGTGATTAAAAAGATGGAATAACAAGTGTCAAAGGTGTAGAAGGATGACGTTTAAGTTTACTTACTCTAGACACTATTATGTTAGTTTCATCAAAAACATCACATTACTATGTTGGTGAACTTATTGTCAAATTTAGATGATTAAGAAGATGAAATGACAAGTGTCAAAGGTGTATAAGGATGACATTTAGGTTTGGTTTCATCATAAAAGAAAAGCATCATAGAGAGCAATTGATTCCCATCGATCCATCCATTACATTGGGCATTAACATAGTGATTGACAATAACAAGAGTGACAACTCACAATTGATTACTATTGAATGGGCAATAACATATTGCGTAGACAATAACAAAGAGTGAGAACGCACGAGGACCTCAGAGTGAATTCTCATTGAACAGGAACCGAAGAGTGCATTCTCATAGTTAGGGTTTGTTGGTTCACAATACCTTTTATACTTCGAAGTTTATATTTGTGTTGTTTAACAATTTGGATTGGGTATATATGTATGAGGATCATCTATTAGTTTTTTATTCCCACGCTCATTCTATTGTACGTTTGGCTGACATTCTATATCCAAGTGCTATATATGCCTGGCATTTAGAGAATATGGATTCGATCCCCGTGTGATAACATTAAGTGGTAATAGTGATAAATGTTTCAGTCCCCCTTCTCAATAATCAATCTCAAAGTATGGTAATGGTGATAAATGTTTCAATTTCTTTTTTCAATAAATTTAGAAATTGAGAGGGAAGTCATTATACAAGATTTATATACAAAGAATAATTTTTATTTCTTAATAGATAAATGGAGGTTATAAATATAGCATGCAGATAAGTGACTCCTAGTGATCTAGATCCTAAGAAAGTGGATTTAATTAGCTAAAAATAGTTAACCTAGAAACTCACAGTTACAAAGTTGTAAGCATTATCTCATAGTTAATCTAGAAACTCACAGTTAGCATTATGTCTAACACCCTCCCTTAATGCTTACATTACAAATATCACAATCACAAATTACAAAACATAACTAAAGGTTACAACACAAATTTTGTCATAGTGGTCCTCATAAGCACTTACACCCATCTCTAAACTCTCTTTCTCTCCATCATCTTTGAGCTACCACTTCATACAACACAAATACAACCGCTTCGGACCATCCTTGAAATGTCTATAAGATCGATGATTCTAAACTACCTCGAAGAATAGTCTCGAAAGTGAAACATTCAGTAATCGATCTTACAAAGTGATCTTTACACACACTCACCAACACAATAATAACCCTTAAGTATTCACTATAAAGCGTCTAAGTACAACAATAATCTCTATCATCGAATAGACTTGTAGACATATTTAAACCAGTCATATATTCCTATAGCATCCAAGTGCACCAAAAACCACTAGCTTTAAAACATGCTATTCTATTCCTTAATTGGTTCTTTAATTCTCACAAATTTGCACACTCAAATAAAAAAACAAATATTTGACACAACAACAAACCCAATCTGATGTAAGACAGGTTTCTCTAAAATAAACAACACACAGCTGGAGATGAGTGCCTCGTCATCCAAATAGAGCTTTCATCACAACAGCAAACCACAATTTACATCATCTTTAAAATAATAAAAAAAAATTAAACAAAAAAATTAAGAAATTCAATACGCTGTTTATGTACATAGAATTGCCTCTCAAACTATTTTATCTTCTTGAACATTCCTGTGAGGGATTAAGCTTAGCAAAGCTCTGATACCAACTTAAAAATCGAGAGGTAAATTATTGTACAAAATTCATACATAAAAAATAGTTTTTATTTTTTAATAAACAAATGGAGGTTACATATATAGTATTTAGATTACTGATTTCTAGCAATCTAAATCTTAAAAAAATGGATCTAATTAACTAAAAATAGTTAACCTAAAAACTCATAATTACGCAAATTTTGTTAAGCTGAAGCTGGTAGAGCTGAATGATTTTAGAGTCTCTGTGAAGAGCCCATTCCAACTGAACAATTGCCATCACATGAAATAATGATGATTGTCATTTTGAAGATTTGCTTTGGGTTAATGAATGAAGCATATATATATATATATATGGTTAAATCTATTTTACATTTACTGGTCGGTGGTAGGAGAATTTCCAATCTTGAATAGTTCTTGAACTTCTTGAACGTTTATGGTGTTTTAAGGGATTGACCAGAGAGAACCCATTTTTTACAATAACCTGGAACTTGAAAACAAGACCGTTTTGGTTTATAAAAATATATTTAATTCCTTTCGTTAAAATAAAACAGTCATTTTAACGTCTCAATCTTTAATGCACGAACCTATGCGAGGTTCCGTAATTTCTATTTATATCTATATTTATATATTGAGCTCCTCAAGTCCTTTAGCCATGGCCAACCCTCAGACTTTACATGACTCCATTAATGTAATTCTCGTGCTGGTCTGCCATCTCTATAGCTCAGCTATGTAAATATGAGAAAAAGTCCATATAAATTAATTGTGCATGTATCCTGTGTGATCATGAACGGTAACCATAACATGTATCCTGCATGTATATTCTCCCTCTTCTTTGTTCWATGAATGATGACAAATGGGAATTGATTTGTTGGGAGACGTCAAGAAGTCACTTCTGAATACTGAATAAGGTGTTAAGGCAGACTCCCTCGTCGAGCTTCTTGTAAGCCAACCCATCCTCCAGGTGCCCACTATTTCTCATTTCCCTGATTGTTGGCGATTTTACATAGGCTCATGCATTTAAATGTGTCTTATGTCTAAGCATGGACTGAATAACTTTTGACGTGGAAGACTTGGAGTGAGTGGGGCAAAAGTTATTATGAATCTGATAAAGTTAAAATTAAATATCTAAAACTTATGATTAATTGATACTTTGTTTCCATTGGAGTAAACACTTTTTAATGGACTGGATGCATTTCAGATTTTTTAAAGTTTTTTCTCTCTCTATAAGCCTGATAGTTATATATATTATGTTCCTTTGCAGAACTCTGGCAGGGGACTAAGGCATCGATGAGGTTGGTTCAAGACCTGAGCTAGTTGGGTTGGTCCTGGTCTTGAGCAGATCAAACCAAGGGGTGGAACGTACATGTGCCTTCCTTCGCTGAGTGAAGGCTTTCTGGCAAATGGACTGAACGTTTATATGTCTGCCTTCATAGAGCGATTACTCATTTCCTTCTAATAGATAGATCAAAGGAGAGACAAGCTAGACAACAGAGCTACTACTAAGATAAGAGAGCCTCCCTCCGATGGAAAACAAAGTGTAAACTATATTTGGAATCTCTGTAAAATGCATTTGGATTGGGTGTAAACAAAGTGTAAACTATATTTGGAACCTCTGTAAAATGCATTTGGATTCGATGTAATATAGTTGTTGCAATATCATTCCTCGTTAGAAATCTTATTAATTTTATATGGAGAAATTGTATATCTAGAAAAACTTTGGGATACTGTGTCAAAACCTCTTTCCAGACTCCATCCATATGAGCTACTAAGTTAGCGACTGGATCGAAACTTAAGACTATGAGCATATATCCTTCAGATAATTTAGCTATTGTGGTTGTATAGCATTTCCTTACTACGGGCACACTCATATTTTTCTATATGTATTTTCTAAGAGTTGAAGATCTTCTTTGAATCGAGTTGTATTTTCCAAGTGCTGGGGATCTTCTTTGAATCGGGTTGTAGAGCATTTTGCTAACTCTTGGGCGCAACCATTTTGGTCCATATGTATTTTCTGTGTCAATGATCGGAGTGAAAATAGTTGAATCATTCATTCTTAATATCCTGTTTGTTTTTAAGCTTGACAGCCTACATTTTAATGGTACAAGAAGTACCCATTGAAATCCTATTTTAAGTTCCCATGTTTCCTAACTGCGAGCCATTAAATCCGAAATGTATTTTATCTATTTGTTTAAACTTTAAACTGTATTGGGAACTGGATTGAAGTGCAGATACACCCACACAAAACAACCTAGTCCTGAAACTACCTCTAGTGTTGACAAAGGTGGAACGGCATGGCCTTTGCCTTTCCGAATTAAAACTCACTTGGTTTCCTTTCATCGGTTTTTAGTCAAAGAAAATGAGTTTAACCTTTTCATTGCGACAGGCTAACCAGTATAGTGATTGCAGTTGTTCTCAATTATGGATGGGACATACTAAGGGTTATGGTATTGAAGGAGATATCAATGTGAGGGGCAGAGAATTCCAGGAATTAGACAAAGGTGCCAACGACACGACAATAGTGGAAAGTACCAATGCATCATTGTGGTTAGGCGCTGAGGAGAGTACATGCATTGCATATATGTTAAAATGCAAGCATATATAAAAAATAATAATTTTTTATTTCTTGTACTCAACTCGCATTACGAGTTGTTAACGTTTCATATAAACAAAGGAAGTTTGGCCCATGTGAGCTGGGACAGGGAACTTACTTTCAGATTCCATATGCTAAAGTTGTGAACTTCAAAACATGGACGGAAGAATAATGCTTCTTGTGATAATATTCAACACATTTTGATTTCTGTTTTTGAGATATTGACGTTCTACATATGTGTTCATCCCTATTTTCATGGTTGATGCTTTTGTTATTTTACTTGTAGCATTTGTTAAAGGGATGTGGAAATGCCAAAACAAACTAGAGATAGAGCCTAAGATTCACATGTTTATATTTACATGAGTTGGAGTTAAACTTGATTTTTGATTATTTGTTTCCTGTTCTTTTATTATATTTTCTATGAAACTGTGTTAGTTCTCTCGATCTCTGAATATGGTTAAAAGATAAAAGAACTCTCTTGAATCAAAATTAAAATCAAATAGTAATATTTCTTCAAAAGTCTGAAAATGCATAAAATAAAATAGTAATATTTCATTAAAATTATGTGTATGTGTGCATAAAATAAAATAGTAATATTTCTTTAAGATAAAATAGTAATATTTCATTAAAATTATGTGTATGTGTGCATAAAATAAAATAGTAATATTTCTTTTTATGTGTATATGTGCATAAAATAAAATAGTGTGCATAAAATAAAATAGTAATATTTCATTAAAATTATGTGTATGTGTGCATAAAATAAAATAATAATATTTCTTCAAAAGGTCTGAAAATGCCAAAGGAACCAGCCCTTGATTAAAATTATGTATATGTGTACATATCTAAAATTATAAACCAGTTTTTGATTAAAATTATGTGTATGTGTGCATATCTAAAATTACTTGTTAGAGTTGAAAGTGGTCGTATGCTAATGCAACATTTATAATTATAGCTTCTACCTAATTTTGCCAGATGGAATAAATGTACATCTACCAGCAAGAAGATTGCATATTCGGTCTGTGATAACACCTGAAATATGTGAAACTTGATTCCAGGCCTTGACATATTTCTCCTTATGTTATCCATCACTAACAAAACATTGTATAGCTACGGTTTAAATCTCTAACTTTGCTCTCATCTTCTCCGATATTTCTTCTCATATTGTTATATGCATGATTTTCTGTATATTTCACAGCACAGTTTTCTTCAGTGTCATTCGCCATATTTATACCTCTTCT
>ML834516.1:21995-33736 GCA_009831015.1 Picea engelmannii | reverse complement strand
GGTTACCAATCACTACAATGATGCCTGGGGAAATAGTCGACAGTCCGATCCACGCGCAAGGGCAGGGTATCTAGCCCGAAATAAACTTGAAAGGCTTCCACTCATCATTGTGGGTATACCTCTCAAGTGACCCCCATAATACGTGCAACCTCTACACCAAGACCAACAAAATAGGGTGAGTAACTCTGCCAGTCTCAATGCAACCTCGTGATTGACCCTTGTGTTAGAAGGGCTTCCCGGGACAAAATGTAATAAATGGATTTAAACGCTCCCTAACTCAATATTCTATGTTTGTTTGCAAATTTGGAAAGTTATCTTTCACACCTATTCCAAAGCTCTACAACTAATCTAATATAGGTTTTCTACCAGAAAGTATAAAAATGTCTAATCAAATTTTATGAGCGCTTTATTTTATGGCTGTTGTTACTCAAAAGGAAGATGGCGTGGACAATATGGTGTTTTGACCGACTCGAAAATTATGCAAAGATATGAAGATGCAATCTTTTCATTTCGATGAAATCTATGCTATGAGAAGGAGAAAACATTTATCATTCCCATATGCACAATGTCCCAAAATATATTAAACTCATCAATATCAATATTCTCAAGAAATGAGAAAAAGGTACTATACACCAATGCAATTCCGCTACTTCAAATCCAAGAATGCCCCCAATCTAATATAAAGAAAGAAATTAAATCTTTTTGTTTCAAAATTTTCACTAAAAGAAATAATGAACTTTCTTAAAACAAAGAAACCCAAACTAAAAGTTTTCTTTTAAAGCGAACTATTCAGAAGAAATCTGATCTTTCTCTAAACAATTCTAAAGAAAACACATTCTTTGTAATTGAAAGACACTCAAAGCAAGAGACTAATCCTTCAAAAGAAAGAAAAGAAAAAGTGGCTAAAAGAAACTCAAAGGATGTCAAGAAGACTGTAAAAAGATCAATATAGGCTCCAAAAGTTCAATCCAGTTGTTCAAAGAAAAACTGGGCATCAAAAAATAGAAAATCCTAATTCCAAACAAAATTTTCAAATGGGTTCGCAGCCTAACTATAGGGTGCAGTGCGAACATCAGTGGAGTTCGCAGGCTAGACACAGGTAGGGTGCGAACATCTCGCACATGATTACATAGTAGGGTGCGAACTTAGATGATTCTCGTAGGCCACTAAAGGGTACAGTGCGAGAATGTCTGTAAACAAAAAATTTGGAAAAAGGACAAACTTTTTGAGTGAACTTTCAAATCCAGAGAGTCTTGATGGATATCCCACAGACTCAGAGACCAAAAAACAAGCAATCAAAGCAAGGGAAACTAGACTAACTAGGAAACAATATGTTCCCCAGTGGAGTCGCCAATTTTTTTATTGGATAAATCCGTAAGTGCAGACACAAACTGATCTCCCTAGATCCACCTAGATCTAGAAAAAAACACACCAGAACATGACATGTTCCTTAAGTTTTAGATATTGAATTTACTAGTAGGAAGGAACAAGTAACATACCTTAGTATCGCTTCCTAGGGTCTTTGTTGCTCCTGCTTCGCTTTGGTGTTCTCGTGCAGTCAATACCAAGACAACACAAACCAACCAAAGTGATAGCAATAACATAAACTCAATAAAAACCTATGTATGTGATCAAGGAATCATACAATAAAACACAACAAGCTTTAAAGGAAAGAATCATATTACTGTATCATATTAAATATGAAAGAGAGATTAGAACCATGGCCTTGATGTCGTAAGGTCCCTTCCAACTGTCCTTCGTTCCCCACACACTTTGACTCCAAGAATTCTGAGAGCATAGATCTGATAATATTCACAATCTATCTTGACAAAGGCAAATCTCAAAGCCACACCAACCAAGCTAATAAGCTCAAGAACCAACAAAGCTAACCCAAGCTAACTTTCTCCATGAGAACTCCTCTCCTTTTATAAGTTGAAGAGGATAAGGTGAGGAGGTTAGGATGATCCCACTAAATCATGAAAGCGAGTAATATCCAAACCATTGGGATGCCACCTCACCATAGAAGTTTCTCCTTCTAGAAAATTCGAGAAAACGCTCATTTTTCCCACGTGCAGGCATTCTCGCACCCTAGCTATAGAGCAACCTACGAACACCTTGCACCCTAGCTATAGTGCAACCTGCGAGAATGGGTCATTCTCGCACCATGCCTATATAGCAACCTGCAAACTTCCATTTTTATAAGGTTTTTACATAGGAAAAAGCAACTTCTTTTCTCAGGAGAAGTTATTCTCCCTTCTCTCTTTAGGAACTCAAGCCACTGACCCCTCTGAAGGAAACATATAGGTTTACATCATTAACGATCATAGGGATGACGAAAATAATGTGTAACAATAATTCCAAATCCAAAAAAGGGCCCTAAAAGGGGTCGAGTGATCCAAGTGGATATCAGTGGCCACCCACCTTTTCTGACTGGCTCAAAACAATTTTCTGGCAATTTTGGCAATTTACTATTTTTAGCAGTTTTTAACTTACGGGGCCATTTTGAGGGCCCAAATGAAGGTTTTCCGAGATCAATGTTCTCAATTATAGCCAAAGGAATGATTGAACCCCGAAAATACCTTTCCAATGAGCTATCACACGCCTAAAATGAAGATCGTATGCAAAAGTTATGACCCCAAGAAGTTGTTGTACTCACTTACCCAAACAGGGCCCACATGACTTTTGGCGCTTCATATCCTAGGGTTAGGTTTTTGGATGTCTAGGGTTTTTGGCATTCCTGTTTATTGTAAAAAGTTCTTCGGAGCCTCATTGTAACCATCTTCTTGTAAATGCGAGTAGTCGTCACATCTCTTCTCAGAGATAAGCTGCCACCATTCTAGCGAGTCTTTCACTCTGTATTTTTACAGTCTCTGTACATTTATTTCATTAATAGAAATCGTGTATTATTGTATATCTGTGTTTATAGTTGCATCTTTGATACATTTATGTTATCTTATTGAATATCTGTGATATCTTTGTGCATTTATTTATTATATCTTTGCTTTCATTTCGTGCTGAAAATAATATGGATCATCGAGATCCCGTGATATCCTCTTTGTCTTATGCTTCACCTTCGATAACTTGTCGAAGTCCCAAAATTAGGTCAAACATGACCAAGGATCCTCAAAACTTGGTCAAGGGACAACATGCCCCCAACACTCACCTGTGACCCATCCTGAGTCACTTTGATCTGACTTGTTCTTCTTCAAAAGCCTCGATCTTGGCTCGATCTGCTTCAACTTGTTGTTGTGCCACGATCTCCTATTCAATGAAATATTGTATGAATGATTCGTTGAAAGGTCCCTCTAGGTGTTGTTCAGCTACAGTGACGACTTTCTCTAGTTCCTCTCTTCGGCCTTCAACCTCTCTGAACAGTTGGTAAGCCTTATCCTGTACAGGTTGGAGCCTCTGAGTCACTTCCATGACTTTTCTCTGGATAATGTGGACCTGCTGCTGGGAAGTGCGCTGCTCCTAGGATCACTTCATTCTTTCCACAACTGGTAGGGGCTTCAACTGTGCCTGTATTGTCTTTGCTTGATACTTCACCTCTTGGAGTTGGGAATCTAGTGCCTTCCATTATGGATTCTCAATGATTTTCTCATAGGCCTGGGCACTACGATCAGTGAGTTGCTTACATTCCATGGTGAGGGATTTAATTCGCTCAACTGTGCTTCGAGCAGTTACTTCTCTTTGATCACTCACATCCTGCGGGGTGTTGGGCACTATGTGGAGCTCTAAGTATACTATTCGTTGTTGTAGCTGCTGGATAACTTCTGCAAGCTTCTCTACTTGATGTGTGACTCATTCTTTTGCTTGTGTCTCTAAGCCTATCATAGAGAGAAGTGATTTTTTGACTGATTCCTTCACTTCGAGTTGCTCTGCGAGAAACTGTTCCTTTTCTTGTTGCATCTGTACTTTATCTTCTACGATTATGCCTTTCACTTGCTTCAAGGCCTGGGTGGCTTGTTCTATTTCTTCTTGAGCATGATGAAGGTGAGATTTGACCACATCATCTAGTCAGTGGAGTTGGGATGGCTCATCTCCCAACTTTGGTTCTCCTTATGGCAGGGGCACAGTGGAGACTGTGCGAGAAGGGCCTGTTGTAACCCTTAGATTTCTACCTCAATTGTATCGTACATTTCCTCCTACTTGGATTCTTGTTTCTCCGTGATTTCTAGTGAATTTTCATTTAGAGTTGCGATGATGAAGTCAAAATCATTGGCAGTAAGCACCGTCTTCATCTTGGTCATGGTGGATTTCGATTTCTTTTAGGAAGAAGGTTTCAGGAGAGAAACCTTCCTCTTATTCAAGGGATAAACCTCCTCTTTGGGCGGTGTTTCTCAACCTTTATTTTATTCAACTCCCTTGCCATTTATGTCTTCTACGTTGTCATCACCCCCTCGGTTAGGTGATACTGAAGCAACCTTTCCTGAGGTGTTGCTTAATTCTTGGACCTCTTCGGTTTTCTTCATTATGCTAGGCCTAGGTGTATCATGTTCTTTATGCATGGTCTCTGGGCTATCAGGGTCAGACATATCTGCAGGGTCTGTGGGAATACAAAGGTCAGTAGACCATTCCTTAGTGATCTCCTCCAGGTATTCTTCTATGAGTTTGTAGTATGACTGAAGTTTCTCCTTATGTTCATCGGCTCACGCTGTTATGTAGATGGAGTGTCGATATATGCAGAAATTCATCAGGGGTTAGAACCTCTATAGGGTGTTCAGGGTCATGTGAGGTTCAGGTTCGATGAATCTCTTCAGCTGAAGGTAATATGTATGAAAAACAATGTTCGATTGCCACTGTTTGTTCATATCACTTGAGTACCAGAGTGTGGTAAACTTCACAACAAGTGACTCGAACAGTTCAATATTCAGAAAGGTCGCACCTTACGACATCTCCCAAGAAACAAAGGCGATGAGTATTAGGAGACAGCTAAAGTGAAACTCATAGCCCTGATCCTGTGCTTTGTGATAGTCTAGTTGCAGCTGATTAATTAGGCACTTTGCCTAGTTCATCTACAGGCCCTCCACTCACTTCCATGCGAGGTCAATGACAAATCCTGTGACCTGTGTAGGTATTTTCTTCCTTACTAACTTTTTGGCTATTAGCTAGCAGGCTAGGTGCACTGCACCATTCTGGATGGAGGCTACCTTGTAGCCTCACCTCCCATTTTCAACATCGTCGTATCTATCTTTGATCTTTTATGCTAGTGCGCGATCTGTGGATTTTCCTGGATAGAACTCTTGTGGGTCAGGTCCTTGCATACTTAATCTGGTGATCCTATGGATCAGTGTCATATCACCTGTAATACGATGGTCTATCCATAAGTAACCGCCATGGTAACATGAAAGTAATAGCATGACACAGGATTTCACTTCCTGGTTCCTTCAGAAGTGTGGGATTTTCATTACATTTAGTAGGGTGGATTGCACGAGGTTCATCATCCATGGTTGGGGGATTATATTTGAGTTCTTCCCCTTTATATTGGTCAAGTATTTGTACGGGGAGAGAATACTATAGTTCTTGCGATCTCCGAAGTTGAATTCACTGAACTTCAATGATGCAATATTTTCTTGCAGCGTGTGAACTGCATGTATCCGCTTCGTGAGGTATGCAGTAGCCATGGAGTACTCGAAATCCCTTGGCACGCTATCTCGACTCATCGCACCAGCCAGAGGTAGGATGTAATTGGGAAATATAGTCAGGATCAACTTCGCATTTTCTAGGTCATCTCTGTGTTTGGTTCTCTTTTTTGTTGATGGTCGGGATGATCCGGCTCCACAAGCAGTCGATAGATAAGCTTGCACTCCTCTCGTCGATGACACGTGAATACTTGTAGACATTTCTCTTTTAGAAATTATTATTTCAGTTATTAGGTCAATGAGAAATTATTCGAAAATTTTCTTTGCAATACTAAGCTCGTCTGACATGCACGCTCGTAGTTGAATATATCGGGTTCGAAGAGTAACTAGTCAATGCAACAGGATGGATGGCAATAGCGTGATGATCATTGTGCGAAATAAACTAGTCTGCGGACTCAGATTCATAGTTAGAAAAAGTATTCTCATTGCGTGGCACGATGGGATAAATAGATAACTTGGGAACAAATCTCTTGCAACGGGTGAGAAGCCTTCATGAACTCAGTTTCGTCCATTATGGCACGGTCCCAACTGTTTGGTGGTGAACTTTCTGATCATAAATGCCTTTCTACCCATTCGGGCCATCGGTCTAACAATTATATTGTTCCCAATAGCTATATTTCATCGCCATGGCGAAGTGTCATGTGACGTTGTTCTAATATCCTGGTGAAGTTCCAATTTTGTAAATTTTCCTTCAGCGAAGTTCCCTCTGGAACTTTCTGTAACTTTCTGTAACTTTCTTAGTTAGTTTTCAAGCCTTCTTTCCAGTGAACTTCATCTTGATATTCCTTTGTCCATTTTGATTCTTTTCTTCTTTTGGCAGAGTAACTTTTCCCTATTGAGATTCTTTCCTAGAAATCAGGGGTAATACTTCATCTGTATCTGGAATAGGTACTTCAGTCTTCTGCGGGTCTTATAGTGTTCTTCCCACTTCAAAATCCAAGTCTCTGGTTTTAAATAGATTCTCTTAGTTCTGTTTTTCTTCAATCAAGTGCGCGATCCTCCTAGTCATGAAATCTTTTAACTCTTTCTTCTTCTGCTATAAGATTTCTTCTTCTTTCCTTCTGTCATGATCTCCTTCAATCCAAGGTTTTCCTAGTAACATAGAAAATGGAGTGTTGTTCTCAATAAATTTAACAACTTCAAATTCTTCCTCCGTCGAAGTTCCATGATCAGTCATAGATATCTGAGTAAGTCTTCCACATAGGGTTATCAATTTTCCTCTGAATAATCCTATTCCTCCCAATGAAGGAATCATAGCAGGATTTCCTAGAATTTTCCAATTTCTTTCTATCATAATATTCACCTGTGTTTCCTCATCCAAAACAAAGTCAATGTTGAAGTATCCTATTCTTACTTCAATGCATTCTTTTTCTTTGAAGATCTTTGATAAGCTAATATGTCAGTGGTCATTCAGGGTTTCTTTCATTTGTAGTAATACTTTTTCTAATTCTTTTTGGGGTTCTGTCATAATCTTAGTTTCTTGACCTTTCTCGTGGTCTCCTTGTCTCATATTCATCCTTTCAAGCTTAGTAATCATTCTAGGGAAATCCAAAACTTCAAGGTCCATATCTTTGCAATAGAGGAAACTAGGTCTTCTTCCAGGGAATTCCTTAACAAGATGTCTTGGTTTTCTGCAACTGTAACAAAGAGTTAATCCTCTCTTTCTCTTAAATGATCCCTAGCCTTTCCTATACTATGCACTAGGATCATGGTAGTTAACTTGCAAAAACTTCTTTCTAGGATCTTGCATCCATTTGTTATTCCAAACATTCTCTCTATGCATAGGTATAACATATATTTCACTATTCTTATCAGATCTACTCATATCAAATATTCTTTCATCTATCAGTGCCCTAGTTTTCAAGCTAGGAAAAATCTTATCAAACATACATAGATCCATACATTAGAAACAAAAATTTCCACTATTATTATCTTCAACAGAGAACAAAGCTTCTAGATCTAAAAAATTTCACTATTCTTACCTTTATCAGAGCACAGAGCTTGTAGATCTTACCTCTTTTCTTCATGTCTGACCTTTCTTGGCCCAGAGCTTCATATATCAAGTAGAATATTGTGCACTAGAGTGATAGATCTACGCACAAAGATTTCACAATTTCAGGTCAGATCTTTGCACAAAGTTTATTTTTCCTCAGTTCCCAGCAATCACAGTTTCAGTCCCAACAATGGAACCATTTGTTGGCACAGGGGTAGACCCAGGGTTCAATGCTACAATAGCACACCAACAAAACCCTAACTACTGGCCCTTTCAGAAACACTTGTGAAGAAGATGAAGTCTCACCTGAGGTAGAGGCAGGGGTGGTTGCAAGACTCAGATGTATGCAACCTTAGCTGGGACACAAATATCTGATTCTAAAACTTAACAGAGAACTCAACAGTTAACATTCATCAATATCCAGTCTTAGTTACAATACATTTAAACCCTAATTGCAGAGTATCACCGTATTCACTCAGATCTAAGATATTTAAGCACTAAGCATATCCACATGGGTCATATCCATACTATTAAGCACATAACATTAACATATCTATCTAACATTCATCTATATTGAAGTACTAAGAATATTAACATATAAACACATCAACAAATCGCACAAAGTAGAGAAACACATGTACGTGGTTCACCCCCACCCTGGGGCTATGTCCACCAACTCTTTGTGTTCTTTATTAGATTCTTCAATCAGTTATATGCATAGAGCCTCAAAAACCCTACTTCGTAGAGGATAGGGAATATGTGCAGCTCAGTAGATCCTCCTTTCCCGAGTATATCTAAGCACACAACCTTCCACAGTTTCTTACAATGACTTGCACTTAGCTCTGCAAGTCTCACATAGCATGCACAAAGAACTTATCTATCTTGATCACCTAGATCCAACTCTAGCACTTAGCCATCCCTAATCACTACATTTTCTTAACATCTATTTATACATACGAAATAGGCCTAAGCATGGGTAAACCCATTGGCCGACATCCCATACCCATTACATAATCCTGAATCCCAAAAAGGGCCCTAAAATGGTCTAAGATCCCACGATATCTGCTTTGTCTTGTGCTCCACCTTCGACAGCCTATCGAAGTTCCAAAATTAGTTCAAACATGACCAAGGATCCTCAAAACTTGGTAAAGGGCCAACATTTGGACATCTGAAGAAGACCTTGACTGAGCTCGCAGTCAAAAGCTTGATGCCTGCAACTTGTCCTTAACAATAAAGATATACAAGAATAAAGAAATTATATAGAAAGTTAGCATATAAATTAGCATAATACATAAAGATGTATGAAAAATGCGCCCATGGAAAGTAATGTAAATATTTGCAACATATAATTGGACTAGAAAAGAGTATTTTTATTAATGTAATCAACATAATTACATAGGTGACAAACTTCTGTAACGACACATATCAGAACCGATAAACCAAGTCCCTCAAGTTGGGCCTTCACCACTTCAATCCTCCACTAAGGAAATATCACAATTAGTAGGAGACAATTAGGTTCTCCATCTCAAGATAGGAAGAGCTTGGCGGATGAACACAAAGAGTTCATACTTTCAAGGACAAAGGGATATAGACTCAATATGAAGTGAAATTTTTCTAGAGCATCTTTTCTCTCAATGATGTGTGTGTCCAAAGGCTTGTATATGGCTCAATTTATAGCCTCCAAATGGAATTGAAGGGTCAATATGGAGAATTTCCAGTATATGGAAGGGAAAGGATCATGGATCTCATGACATGGCATGGGAACCCGACATATTTTTTAACTTTTGAGAAAAAAACCTGATGTACGCAGACTGTAATGGAGAACCCTATGTATACATGAGTTGTCTAATTGTAGGTCGCATATATAGAAAAAAATATGTTGTTGTGTTGGTTTTGTCACTTGGGTGAGAAAAACCACAACACTTTCATGTTTAGATAAGCCTACTAAATAAGACAAAATTTTGTGAGTTGGTTAGACAAACCAAATACACACAAAAATAAAGAAATACAACTAAAAACAACTAAGAAATAAATGTTGGAGAAGATTGAGAAACTAGAACCATGAAAATAAAAAAATTACCAATATATTGCTACCAATGGATCAATAGATTGATAGAAAAAACACTGCAGAGAAAGGTAGGTACTTATGAGTTGCCTCTTCCTCCTTGGGAGGGCTCTTGCATTCCCTAATTGATATATCTTCTCTTCATACAATAGAAGAAATGGAAAATGGTGAAGAAATACAAATTCCTATTCCCTCAAGAGGTGAGTGGAATGGCCTATTGCAATGGTGCTTGAAGGATTCAAAGGGAAAAGAGGATTCTCAAAGAAGAATTATTGTATCATAACACTACCTTGAAGATATAATTTTCTTAGCACACCCATGGCTCTTATTTATAGCATCCATTCATGGAAAAATGTAATTGGTTCATAGTGTGAACAAGGGGCCTTTTAGATCATCCTCTAGCCCTTGACTGACCTCCAAGCTAGATTTCACTCATATATGGGTGCCAAATCGTGTTGGGGGTCAGACTAGAGGTGGTTGAGGGGCTACCAAGATCCATAAATGTGTCATTCATAGAAGTGTGTGACTTTTCACGTAGACAGCCATGCATTTTGTTCACAGTGCACGCTGATGCCTGTGTTAGCTTACGCATTATGCAGACTATGAATGCGCTTCCTTTGGTGAATATGTGCACTTTGATTTTTTATCCAATTATATATATTTTTTTTCTTTTGATGGATTTTGGTACTGTAGGTGGACTAATTGTTGTTGGCATTGATGTTTTTATTCAACCATTGTGTGCAATGTTTTGAACAATTTTTCAGTGATGACAGATGCCCCATGATGTGTGAGGTTAGGAGCATACATATAGACAAAATAAATCAATGTTTATTTTTTTGAGAGTGCCATTGTAAGGAAGAGTGAAGAGAGGAACTGTAAGAGAGATCTGTCGAAGTGAGAAGGAAAATTATGGGACCCAAACCTTTCTCGAGGGAGAAAAAATAAAATTTGTGTACAAACGAGACGGGCATGCCCCATGCTCATGTCATGAAACCAAAATGTGTGACTATAACTGATGATGAATGATGATGTAGATAATTGTATCTCCCTCGGGGGAGGTTGATAATGACAAATCACAGTTGTGAATGGTGAATGGGCTCTAAAGTGAGGCAAGGATGACTGTAAGAATTTTTTATGACTCGTAGGAATTGATGGCCTAAAATATTCAGAGGTCTTCGGCTGGTATGAAACAATTGCAATAGTCGCATAGTAATACCCATCGTAACATGAGATTTTTGTTGAATTCGAATGTTATGGGGGTCAACATAATCAGAGAGAAATGATGATTCTCTCTATGTTGTCTGAGACTTCTCATTGAAAAGGTAATGATAGTCAAGATACTTTTTCCCTTATGGAAACTATGATGATGTCGACAGAAAGGGAGATACAACTCCAAGAAGCAAAGGGCTTCATGAAATCCACTAAGTAATATATGATATCAATTACTGACAGGTAACATGAATGAAGTCAATATGTTGTGGGACGCAAGACTGCCCTTGGTTGGGGAATTTTGAAGGATGATTGGCAACAACCGTAAAACTGGATCTAGCATCAGTGGGATGACTAGATATCAGGTTAAACTGTGCTAGAGGCTAACAAAGTGGGAAAACTTAGAGATCATGGGTACATGGACTTGGTATACTTAGGGTTTATTAATGATGTCAATATGAAAAAAGGACGGATTCCCCAACCAAGGGTGACATGGGTTTATTTTCTAGGGTAAAGAAGGCCATCAAGGGTGATGACAAAAAAGCTATGTATATGATGGAAACAAAGGCTTTATACAATTACCAAAGAAATAAAGAATAATGTGGGTTGAGTATACAGATATAGAAACAGGTGCCCCAGTGAAAGATGGCTTGGCTTGTTAGGGAATAATTTTATGAAAGAGAACTGGTTGAGGGTGGAGTCCCATGGGTGGGTTTCTGTATTAGGTAAATGGATGGAGGAAAATCTGTAGATGAGAAAACTGATGGTGGATGAGATGGATAGATAATGAAACTACAGAGATGCAGTCAATAGAATTGAGATGATATGACCT
>ML834515.1:49563-74299 GCA_009831015.1 Picea engelmannii | reverse complement strand
CCCCCCCCCCCCTCCCATTAAAGGCAGAAAGGTGGTGGGGGGTTTGGTATTGAACCTGGGCCGTAGATCTGAGCGTGCAGATTTTGGCCACCCAGATCTACTTGCTTCTTAACACAATGCTCTCTTGCGCCTCAAACATAGGATAAGTGGGTTTTGACCCACTTATTGCCATTTTTTCACCAAAGGGGGTCATTTCTTAGGAAAACACCCCCCTTACTAATTTATGTGATAACATTAGGCTCTATGGGGGATGGCTTGCTCCTTGTGGGATGCCAAGAACTCTTCTGCAGTTTCAGTGCCTTGTTGTTGAGCTATGGAGCCACTTATGAACTGAAACCAAAAACAAAAGAAAAAAAATATTTACAAATACATGAGAGACACCTGTGGCTCAAACAAAGAACTTCTTTAGAAAATGCCCATTTACAAGGCCACCAAAAATTTTACTGCCCTCCAAATTCTGGAACATGTAGGTATTATTTGGAATTGTCTAAGAAACTTTGAAGGGCCCAATCCACAAGGCTTCAAATTTGTTGTGATTTCCTCTGTCCTACCTGTTTGCATTCCATTTAAGCACTAAATCTCCCATCTGGAAATCTTATTTTCTTACCTTCTGTCAAAGGATTTCTTGATCCTTTGTTGACGGTCATGAGCTTTGTCCATCACCTTCTCTCTAGCTTGTTGGACCTCCACCAGTTGTTGAATCCTTCTAATCATATCATCAGGCTCTCCTTGATAATCCTGAAATAATTTTTCTACAGGTAAAGCCAGCTAAGAAGGAAAAATGGCTTCTGTCCCATAAACAAGTTGGAAAGGGGAGATTCCTAGGGATATTTTTGTTGACACTCGATCAACCCACAGAGCGAATTTGAGATTTGAATCCCGTGCCTTCTTATTATCCTCTAACAGTCTTTTAATAAGCTTGATCAAACTTTTGTTAGAGGACTCTAGAAGTCCATTGCCTTGGGGATAATAGGGAGTGGAGTGAATCAATGAAATCCCAAATTGTTCATAGAACTTGATCAATGGCTCAAACTTGAAGGATGCAACATTATCAATGATGATCATGTTTGGACAACCAAACCTTGCCATAATATCTTCCAAAAAGCTAATGATCACTTTGTGTGAATCACTCATGGTGGGGATGGCTTCTATCCCTTTGGCGAAATAATCTGTTGCAGTTAAGATCCACCCGTGTTGACCATTTGAAGAAGGATGAATTTCCCCAATGAAGTCCAACCCCCATTGTTGAAAGGGTCCTGAAGCTACTACAGGCTTTAGTGGCAGAGATTTGAGTTGCTTCTTTCCTGAGAATTTTTTACATTTGATACAGGCTCTGATCTTTCTGCAGACATCAGTGAATAAAGTGGGCCAATAATACCCAGCCCTGAGAATTTTGTAGGTTGTGGTATTCTAGAAATGGTGTCCCCCACATAGGCTCCTATGGAAATCAAACATAATTTTTTGGGCCTCCTATGGGTCTAAACATCCCAAACGCACTCCTAGAGGATCTTTCCAATACAAGACCTGGTTGACAAGGCAATATCTGATTGCCTTGAGCTTTAAAGCTCTTTCTCTGATTTTTCCCATACCATCAGGGGGCCTTAACTCCTATAGGAAATATATAATATCTTTATACCAGGTGCATTCTGCCAATGGAAGGATGTCTTGAAGTCTGCCATCAGACAATTCATCCTGCTAATTTTCTGAGAAAATGTTGATGAAGTTAACCCCCAGAGCCTTACAATTAGATTCAACCAACAACTTGGCTAAACCCTGACCTTTAATTAGTTTTTTGGGATTTATCTCAAGATCAAGCTCAAGGATTTTGGCAATCCACTTGCTCCTTCTTCCATCTATGTCAAGCTGAATGAGAATGTCCTTCACAGCAGCTGAAGGGACATATGCAATAACCCTTGAATGAAGAACATAGATCCTGAAATCCTTAAGGGATTTCACCAATGCATAGGATTGCTTCTCCGTGATGTCATATCTGATCTCTACATCCCTCAATTCCCTACTAAAAAAAGAGATAGGTTGTTCCAATCCCTCAACATTTTTCTGCAACAAAACAACTGCTACTGTATCAAAAGAAGAAAAATAAAAAAATCAGAAAATCCTTGGAATAGTTAGGACTAATCAACACGGGGGCCTCATTCAATGCTTTCTTAATATGGATAAAGGATTCCCTGGGTTCAGTGGTCCACTTTATTTCATTCTCCTTCTTGAGAATGGCTGTGATATGCTTCACCAATTCAGAAAAATTTGAAACAAACCTCCTTAGAAAGTTAATCTTGCCCAGGAAAGACTGGACCTCTTTCCTAGAACTTGGGAGTGATAATGTTTGGATTGATTCCACCCTGCTGGGATCGATCTAGACTCCCTCGACTGATACTATGTGGTGAAACAACTCTCCCTCCTTCATAGAAAATAATGATTTCTTGGGGTTCAGGGAAAGACAAAACTTTCTGCATTTCAAGAAAACTTTCCTCAGATGACAACAATGTTCTTTATCAGATCTGGAAAAGACTGTTATGTCATCCAGATAGATGAACACAAATTTATCTTTCTCCCCAATGAAGGAGATGTCCATGGCTCGTTGAAGGGTTGCTCGTGCATTCATTAACCCAAAGGGCATTTTGGCATACATGAATGTGCCGCAAGGAATGGTGAAGGTTGTCTTTTCTCTGTCCTCAGGTAAAACAAAGATCTGATTGTAGCTGGAAAATCCATAAATCATGGAAACTCTAGATGCACCTATTACCCTTTGCAATATGTGTTCCATCTTTGGCAGTGGGTAATTGTCCTTCTTTGATCTCCTGTCCATATTTCTGAAGTCGACACAGAGCCTGATCTCTCCATTCTTCTTTCTCACTGGGACCAAGTTGGCTACCCATTCTAAATATCTTAGGGGGACAACGATTTGGGCATCCAATAGCTTCTTTACCTCCTTCTCCGTGATAGGTAGTAACATAGGATTTATCTGCCTCAATTATTCCTAAATGGTTTGGATTCTTCCTTCAATGGGATCTTGTGCTCTATAACGTTGATGTCATATGTTTTGAGGTCTTCATAGGTCTAGGAAAACACATCAGAAAATTCTTTTAATAGCTCAGTATACTCGGCCCTCTGCTCCTTTGACAAGTTATTAGACAACTTGACAAACTTTGGCTTCTCCTCTGTGCCAATATTTCACTCAGCCACATCAACATCATCATTTGAGATTTTTTCCTTTACTGCCACACCATTTATATCAAAAAACCTTTCCAAAGGAACTAGTCCTTTGGGGATGTGATTGTTAGGCAACTGAACAATATGATGATCAACAATTTTGTTCAGAAAATCATCAGCATAAGGATCAGCTTCAGAAGCAGGGTCTTGATCAATATGCAATGTTGAAAACTCCTCTACAGTCTCCAAGAACCTTTTGATTTCAAGGTCATCCTCAAACACCTTCCAATGCTTAACATTATCAGGTATGGAGGGCCTGCATTTTACTTTTGTATCATACCTGAGCTTGGGTGGCAGAGGGACTCTGAAATTACTTGCTGAGAGAACCAAAGAATCGTCCATTGTATTTTCTTCTCTAGGGATGAATGAAATGTTGAAGGCCGAGAAAAAATTGTCAATGAGGTCCCATACTTCATTTATGTAACTCTTGAGCCGAGAGTGTTTATCCTGGTAAATATTTCTGACTTGTTGAATAATCAACTCAACATCGCCAAACACTGCTAGCTTTTCGATACCCATGTCCTTTGCAGCTCTCAAGCCCAAAACCAGGGCTTCATATTCTGCCACATTGTTGGTAGTGTTAGAACCCTATATAATAGGGGAATCAATGTTCTGATTAATATATATATATTTCAGGCATTACGCTTTTGCTCATGACGCATAGTGAAGGCAACAAAAAACACTCGACTCTGACTAAGCATAAGCCAAGAACCTGCACACGAACTTCGAAGCATGTTAAAATTCCGGTGCATTTTTAGAAAAAAAATGTGAATTGGTTTGAATGGAAAAATTTAATTCTTGTGGGTAAATACAAAGTTTGGTTTATTAGCCAAAATTTGGTCCATTGGGCCAAAATTGGCCCCTCGGCCTTTATGCAGATTTTTTGTCTTGTTTATCAAAATATAAATATTTTGACAAATATTTTTCCAAAAAAATATATTGGCCTAGGGCCAACCTCCGAATATTCAACACTGAGAATAAGCACCATTTCATAAACCAACAACAAACACACAAGCCAGTGCCAACGCCACACTCCAAAGCATAGCCTCGGGCTCACTTCATCGAAAGACCATGTGACTGTTGGCTCATATAAACACCAAAGGTTTAGTTTACCACATGAATGTGGGATTAATTACCAAAACTTTAAAAATAAAAACACAGAGTTACTCTGTGCACCCAGGTGTCGACCAGAGTTTATGTGTCAAGTAATGGCTAGGCGATGACAGTCAATGTGTGTAGGTCCAGATGTTGATGCACCATATGTAGTGGAGATCGTGCCCCAAGGTTACTGTACAAGTGTCCAAACAATGTGATATTGTTGTTGTTGCTTAGGCCGCATGCGCCCACGAAGAGCATTAGCTTGTAAGATCAGGTTGCAACGATTTTCATAGCAAATAGACAAATTATTCATAATTTTTATCATGGATGGGGGCTAGGGTTGTAAAAACATTGAATTCATGTTGAATCCCCTCGTTTCCCTCACCAATGGAGATCATAAAATGCATTACAGAAAAGGAAAATGGTGAGAGGCTCGGCTACTCGGTTGTTTACCAAGGATGTTACAACAGTCAGATCAGGGAAATCGTGGCAGCAACATCAAGTCCGTCATCTCAATATCCATGAATAACCAGTGGGTGCAAGTCTGATGAGAAAATGTGGAGTGAAAGTTCTCGAAGGTATTGTTGTATCTTCAGTTGCAGAAGTGAAACAGGCCATCAGAGATGTGTTTCCTGGAGAGAAAGAGGTTGTTGTGAAAATTCAAGTACTCACTGGTGGTTGAGGATTGGGAAAATTTAAAAATGGGTTTGATGGGGGTGTTCATATTTCCAAAATTGATGAAGCAGAGGACATTGCAGCGAAGATGCTAGGACAAATTCTTATTACTAGACAGACTAGACCTGAAGGGAAACCAGTGAACAAGGTGTACATATGCCAGAATTTGTCTCTTGCTAATGAAGTGTACTTTGCCATTACTCTTGACCGTGTGTCTATTGGTCCGGTTATAATTTCATGTAGTAAGGATAGAACCAATATTGAAGACCTTGCAGAAAAGTATCCTGACATGATAATCAAGGTTCCTATTAATCTTTTCAAAGGAATAACAGATGAAGATGCTGCAAAGTTGTAGAAGGTCTGGCCCCCAGGTTTGTTGATAGAGATACATCAATAAATCTAGTAAAAAAGATGTATGGTCTATTCTTTGAAACAAAATGTACACTTCTTGAGATAAATCCTATTTCAGAGACCGTTGATGGCCAATTAGTGGTTGTTGAAGATGACTTGAACTATATTGGATTGGATGGAGAAATATGATGCATGGTTAATGGTGCAGGGTTGGAAATGGCTACCATGGATACCATTTTGACCAATGCACTTAAATTTCCAACCTATGCAAAGCATAGAATTCTATCTGCGATACAAGAAACATGGCATCTAGCTAAGCAAGTAACGAAGATGAAGGCTTTGCTATCAAATATTCTGATACGGTGAAAAGGTTTCCATCTCATATATGATTTATCACAGGAAAAAATTTAACTTTGATTCCTCATATGGTTGAAGGATATGCATCATAGTTTTTAAATGAAGGATATCAAAATGCGCACCCAATGTCACCATAAGTAAGCCACGATAAGTTACTAAATGATGCCAAAGGTTCAAAAGTTCTCCAAGTGCCAATTCATCCAGTGTTCTAACGCCAAGCCACAGGGTAGAGCATCCCAAATTTTCAGGAGATGAATCCACAAATGTAGCATTTCGACGCATTAGTTGGGAAAGAGGTAATATAAAGATGTTATCCCAGATTTCATGGAGCATACAGATAAGGAATACAAATGGCAATTTTTTCCAGATTTCAAGGCAGCAGTTAGGGCACAAATGGCAGTCGAAGGATATCCAAATTTACAAGTGGAAAATGACGGTTTCAAGCGTTTCCTGTCTAAGAAGATTCGACTCCAACAAATCTCTAACAACCTCCAGTGTTCCAGATGTCAAGCAACAGTTACCAAATTGAACTTTCCTTTAATTTACTGTTTTTGTTTGTTTTAGGAGACAGTTTACAGGTGTCTAGATGATTGTAACTGTTTTCTATTTTGAGAAGGCACAGATAGAGCGGGAGTCTTGGCAAGGCTGAGGGAGCTTTTGTATATATGAAGATGTAAAAGATGAAAGAGAGGTTCGACCTCTGTGGGGTTTGGTTCGAGCTGAGAGGAAGGTTCGACCTGTGAGGTGTTTTTCCTTTTGGCTGGAACGTGGGCTTTGCCATTCCTAAAAACTTTCTCTGTAATCATTAAATGATTGATCAGTAATGGGCATGTTGTTTACAGGATTCTTGTGCGGATGTGTTGGTGGAGTTTCTTTCTCTGTTAAGTATTTTTCCTGTCATATTTTCACTTGTTTTCAATTCTTATTGTCAGAAGATAGTAACAAAGAAGAATTTATTGGTAAAATACTCTGAATCTGATATTTTGATGATCTTTATATTTCTCTTCTAAAAATCTCAGTTAAGGAATTCTTAGCTGCTCCTTTGCTTGGCTTTTTCCTCCCCTAGTTCTTCCTCAAATCAACACCATTCAAACTTAATTCGATCCAACATTTCCACTACCTTTCCCTGTGTAAGAGCTTCGCCTAGATCTGAGAATGAATCACATATTTAAGTGCAGACCCCATTTTCCCAATGGACCTCCTTGCTTTCCCAAACCAACCATTTAAAAACCAAAACCCCAACCACATACTTTCATTACTTTCATAGCTAGCCTAACATCCATCCCATACAAACCAAGTTAAATCGAAAAGAGAGAGCCCTCTCTGAGTCTTGGAGGGATAGATCCAATACTCCAAGTGGTTCGCGGTTGCCTTTGTAACTGCCTCCGCAGCCTTGGGAAAATTACAGAGCTTTAACATTTTGGCGACTCCACTGGGGATAGAGCTTTCGAGTTCTCCAGAAAATATATCAAGTTTAGATTTGACTTCTGATGGTGAACAGAAGCCAAACACAAGAAGTCTGTACCATTCACCTGGCGACTCCATTGTTCAAGATCCCAAGCTTCAAAGTTCACAAGCGACTTCACTGCTGAAGAATCCAGATTTCAAAGCCTTGATGATGTTTCAAGATGACAGGGTATGTGGCAAATCCTATATCTTGTAAAGCCATAGAAGAATTCAGGGGTAAGTTAGCAGAATTTCACATTGACGAAGACTTTTTAACAACTGTGTTTCGTATTTTGGAATTGAGCAAATTTTTCCCTAAAAGTAAAATTTGTTTTTTTGAGCTAGTTATTGAAAAGTTCGAAAATGATATTGAACTTTTGGATTCCCAAATTCATTCATATAATGTCCTAGATATCAAAGAATTCTTGGAAAATCTTCCTTCTCCAAAGCAAGAGGAAATCATACTACCTCTTGATTTGCAGATTGATGATGATTATGTTTTCAAGTATAAGGCTGAAGCTGTAAATGCAGGGTTTAATTTTGAAAATGCAACTGATCTACTAGTCATAGAAGATCTAGGAACAAATATCATGCATCATGCTTTAATTGATCCTATAGCAGATTACATGGAGGTTCATGTTAGCTCAAGTTTTCAAACATGTATTCTCTATAACGACCAAATATGTCACCAGTTTCCAGTACATATTTCAGTTTCGATTTTCATCAAGAATGATGAGGAAACCCAATCATGGGATCAATTGTTGGGTTGGCTTCATTGGCACTTTTTCATTACCTGATTGAAGCAGTAACTGTTAGCAAAGTAGGGTAGGTAGGAATGTGCCAATAATCTCAACAGGATGAGCATCTTTTCTTTTTCGTCTCTTCATGGTTTTATTTTCAGTTTAGAGTTTGGGGGCAACCCAATGATTAGTTGGTCTGCGAAATTCAAAGTTCTATGGATTCTAGACATCTCCTTCGGACCTATCTTCCCTAGGTGGAGCCTATGTTAGAACCCTATATAATAGGGGAATCAGTGTTCTGATTAATATATATCTTTTTCAGGAATTACGCTTTTGCTCATGACGCATAGTGAAGGTAGCAGAAAGTGCTCAACTCTGACCAAGCATAAGCCAAGAACCTGCATGCGAACTTTGAAGCATGTTAAAATTTTGGTGCATTTTTAGCAAAAAATTGTCAATTGGTTTGAATGGAAAAATTTAATTCTTGTGGGTAAATACAAAGTTTGGTTTATTAGCCAAAATTTGGTCTTTTGAGCCAAAATTGGCCCCTCGGCCTTTATGCAGAGTTTTTGTCTTATTTATCAAAATACAAATATTTTTCCAAAAAATTATATTGGCCTAGGGCCAACCTCCGAATACTCAACATCGAGAATAAGCACCATTTCATAAACCAACAACAAACACACAAGCCAGCGCCAACACCACACTCCAAATCACAGCCTCGGGCTCACTTCATCGAAAGACAATGTGATTGTTGGCTCATATAAACGCCAAATGTTCAGTTTACCACATGAATGTGGGATTAATTCCCAAAACTTTAAAAATAAAAACACAGAGTTACTCTATGCACCCAGGTGTTGAACAAAGTTTATGTGTCAAGTAATGGCTAGGCGATGACAGTCAATGTGTGCGGGTCCAGAAGTTGATGCGCCATATTTAGTGGAGATCGTTCCCCAAGGTTACTGTACAGGTGTCCAAACAATGTGGTATCGTTGTTGTTGCTCAAGCCGCATGCGCCCATGAAGAGCATTAGCATGTAAGATCAGGTTGCAACGGTTGTCATAGAAAATGGACAAATTATTCATAATTTTTATCATGGATGGGGGCTGGGGCTGTAAAAACATTGAATTCATGTTGAATCCCCTCATTTCCCTCACTAATGGAGATCATAAAATGAATTACAGAAAAGGAAAATGGTGAGAGGCTCGGCTACTCGGTTGTTTACAAAGGATGTTACAGTAGTCAAATCGGGGCAATCGTGGCAGCAACATCAAGTTCGTCATCTCAATATCCATGAATAACCAGTGGGTGCAAGTCTGATGAGAAAATGTGGAGTGAAAGTTCCCGAAGGTATTTTTCTATCTTCAGTTGCAGAAGTGAAACAGGCCATCAGAGATGCGTTTCCTAGAGAGAAAGAGGTTGTTGTGAAAAGTCAAGTACTTGATGGTGGTCGAGGATTGGGAACATTTAAAAATGGGTTTGATGGGGGTGTTCATATTGCCAAAATTGATGAAGCAGAGGACATTGAAGCGAAGATGCTAGGAAAAATTCTTATTACCAGACAGACTAGACCTGAAGGGAAACCAGTGAACAAGGTGTACATATGCCAGAATTTGTCTCTTGCTAATGAAATGTACTTTGCCATTACTCTTGACCGTGTGTCTATTGGTCTTGTTATAATTTCATGTAGTAAGGGTAGAAGCATTATTGAAGACCTTGCAGAAAAGTATCCTGACATGATAATCAAGGTTCCTATTAATCTTTTCAAAGGAATAATAGATGAAGATGCTGCAAAGTTGTAGAAGGTCTGGCCCCCAGGTTTACTGATAGAGATACATCAATAAATCAAGTAAAAAAGATGTATGGTCTATTCTATGAAACATAATGTATGCTTCTTGAGATAAATCCTATTGCAGAGACCGTTGATGGCCAATTAGTGGTTGTTGAAGCTGACTTGAACTATATTGGATTGGATGGAGAAATATGATGCATGGTTAATGGTGCAGGTTTGGCAATGGCTACCATGGATATCATTTTGACCAATGCACTTAAATTTCCAACCTATGCAAATCATAGAATGCTATCTGCGATATAAGAAACAAGGCATCTAGCTAAGCAAGTAACGGAGATGAAGGATTTGCTATCAAATTTTTTGATGCGGCAAAAAGGTTTCCATCTCAAATATGATTTATCACAGGAAAAAATTTAACTTTGATTCCTCATATGGTTGAAGGATATGCATCGTAGTTTTTTAACGAAGGATATCAAAATGCGAGCCCAATGTCACCATAAGTAATCCACGATAAGTTACTAAATGATGCCAAAGGTTCAAAAGTTCTCCAAGTGCCAATTCATCCAATGTTCTAACGCCAAGCCACAGGGTAGAGCATCCCAACTTTTCAGGAGCTGAATCCACAAATCCATCATTTCGACACATTAGTTGGGAAAGAGTTAATATAAAGATGTTATCCCAGATTTCATGGAGCATACAGATAAGGAATACAAATGGAAAAATTTTCCAGATTTCAAGGCAGCAGTTAGGGCACAAATGGCAGTCAAAGGATATCCAAATTTACAAGTGGAAAATGACGGTTTCAAGCGTTTCCTATCTAAGAAGATTCGACTCCAACAAATCTCTAACAACCTCCAGTGTTCCAGATGTCAAGCAGCAGTTACCGAATTGAACTTTCCTTTAATTTACTGTTTTTGTTTGTTTTAGGAGACAGTTTACAGGTGTCTATATGATTGTAACTGTTTTCTATTTTTAGAACGCAGAGATAGAGCGGGAGTCTTGGCAAGGCTGAGGGAACTTTTCTATATATGTAGATGTAAAATATGAAAGAGAGGTTCGACCTGTGTGTTGTTTGGTTCGAGATGAGAGGAAGGTTCGACCTGTGAGGTGTTTTTCCTTTTGGTTGGAACGTGGGCTTTGCCATTCCTGAAAACTTTCTCTGTAATCATTAAATGATTGATCAGTAATGGGCATGTTGTTTACAGGATTCTTGTGCGGATGTGTTGGTGGCGTTTCTTTCTTTGCTAAGTATTTTTCCTGTCATATTTTCACTTGTTTTCAATTCTTATTGTCAGAAGATAGTAACAGAGCATAATTTATTGGTAAAATACTCTGCATCTGATATTTTGATGATCTTTATATTTCTCTTCTAAAAATCTCAGTTAAGGAATTCTTAGCTTCTCCTTTGCTTGGCTTTTTCCTCCCCTATTTCTTCCTCAAATCGACACCATTCAAACTTAATTCGATCCAAAATTTCCACTACCTTTCACTGTGTAAGAGCTTCATCTAGATCTGAGAATGAATCACATATTTAAGTGCAGACCCCATTTGCCCAATGGCCCTCCTTGCTGTCCCAAACCAACCATTTAAAAACCAAAACCCCAACCCCATACTTTCATTACTTTCATAGCTAGCCTAACATCCATCCCATACAAACCAAGTTAAATCGAAAAGAGAGAGCCCTCTCTGAGTCTTGGAGGGATAGATCCAAGACTCCAAGTGGTTCGAGGTTGCCTCTGTAACTGCCTCTGCAGCCTTGGGAAAATTACAGAGCGTTAGCAGTTTGGCGACTCCACTGGGGAGCGAGCTTTCGAGTTCTCCAGAAAATATATCAAGTTCAGATTTGACTTCTGATGGTGAACAAAAGCCAAACACAGGAAGGTTGTACCATTCACTTGGCGACTCCATTGTTCAAGATCCCGAGCTTCAAAGTTCACAAGCGACTTCACTGCTGAAGAATCCAGATTTCAAAGCCTTGATGATGTTTCAAGATGACAGGGTATGTGGAAAATCCTATATCTTGTGAAGCCATAGAAGAATTCAGGGGTAAGTTAGCAGAATTTCACATTGACGAAGACTTTTTAACAACTGTGTTTCGTATTTTGGAATCGAGCAAATTTTCCCCTAAAAGTAATTTTTTTTTTTTTGAGCTAGTTATTGAAAAGTTCGAAAATGATATTGAACTTTTGGATTCCAAAATTCAGTCATATAATTTCCTAGATCTCAAAGAATTCTTGGAAAATCTTCCTTGTCCAAAGCAAGAGGAAATCGTACTACCTGTTGATTTGCAGATTGATGATGATTATGTTTTCAAGTATAAGGCTGAAGTTGTAAATGAAGGGTTTAATTTTGAAAATGCAATTGATCTACTAGTCATAGAAGATCTAGGAACGAATATCATGCATCATGCTTTAATTGATCCTATAGCAGATTACATGGAGGTTCATGTTAGCTCAAGTTTTCAAACATGTATTCTCTATAACGACCAAATATGTCACCAGTTGCTAGTACATATTTCAGTTTCGATTTTCATCAAGCACGATGAGGAAACCCAATCATGGGATCAACTGCTGGGTTGGCTTTGTTGGCACTTTTTCATTACCTGATTGAAGCAGTAACTGTTAGCAAAGTAGGGTAGGTAGGAATGTGCCAATAAGCTCAACAGGATGAGCATCTTTTCTTTTTCATCTCTTCATGGTTTTATTTTCAGTTTAGAGTTTGGGGGTAGCCCAATGATCAGTTGGTCTGTGAAATTTAGAGTTATATGGATTCTAGACATCTCCTTCGGACCTATCTTCCCCAGGTGGAGCCTATGTTAGAACCCTATATAATAGGGGAATCAGTGTTCTGATTAATATATATCTTTTTCAGGCATTACACTTTTGCTCATGACGCATAGTGAAGGCAACAGAAAGCACTCAACTCTGACTAAGCATAAGCCAGGAACCTACATGCGAACTTCGAAGCATGTTAAAATTCCGGTGCATTTTTAGCGAAAAATTGTGAATTGGTTTGAATGGAAAAATTTAATTCTTGTGGGTAAATACAAATTTTGGTTTATTAGCCAAAATTTGGTCTTTTGAGCCAAAATTGGCCCCTCGGCCTTTATGCAGAGTTTTTGTCTTGTTTATCAAAATATAAATATTTTGACAAATATTTTTCCAAAAAATTATATTGGCCTAGGGCCAACCTCCGAATACTCAACACCGAGAATAAGCACCATTTCATAAACCAACAACAAACACACAAGCCAGCGCCAACGCCACACTCCAAAGCACAGCCTCGGGCTCACTTCATCGAAAGACCATGTGACTGTTGGCTCATATAAACACCAAAGGTTTAGTTTACCACATGAATGTGGGATTAATTCCCAAAACTTTAAAAATAAAAACACAGAGTTACTATGTGCGCCCAGGTGTCGACCGGAGTTTATGTGTCAAGTAATGGCTAGGCGATGAAAGTCAATGTGTGCAGGTCCAGATGTTGATGCACCATATGTAGTGGAGATCGTGCCCCAAGGTTACTGTACAGGTGTCCAAACAATGTGATATCGTTGTTGTTGCTCAGGCCGCATGCGCCCACGAAGAGCATTAGCATGTAAGATCAGGTTGCAACGGTTGTCATAGAAAATGTACAAATTATTCATTAGTTTTATCATGGATGGGGGATGGGGTTGTAAAAACATTGAATTCATGTTGAATCCCCTCGTTTCCCTCACCAATGGAGATCGTAAAATGCATTACAGAAAAGGAAAATGGTGAGAGGCTCGGCTACTCGGTTGCTTACCAAGGATGTTATAGCAGTCAGATCGGGGCAATCAATGCAGCAGCATCAAGTCTGTCATCTCAATATCCATGAATAACCAGTGGGTGCAAGTCTGATGAGAAAATGTGGAGTGAAAGTTCCCGAAGGTATTGTTGTATCTTCAGTTGCAGAAGTGAAACAGGCCATCAGAGATGCGTTTCTTGGAGAGAAAGAGGTTGTTGTGAAAATTCAAGTACTCGTTGGTGGTCGAGGATTGGGAACATTTAAAAATGGGTTTGATGGGGGTGTTCATATTGCCAAAATTGATGAAGCAGAGGACATTGCAGCGAAGATGCTAGGACAAATTCTTATTACCAGATAGACTAGACCTGAAGGGAAACCAGTGAACAAGGTGTACATATGCTAGAATTTGTCTCTTGCTAATGAAGTGTACTTTGCCATTACTCTTGACCATGTGTCTATTGGTCCTGTTATAATTTCATGTAGTAAGAGTAGAACCAGTATTGAAGACCTTGCAGAAAAGTATCCTGAGATGATAATCAAGGTTCCTATTAATCTTTTCAAAGGAATAACAGATGAAGATGCTGCAAAGTTGTAGAAGGTCTAGCCCCTAGGTTTGTTGATAGAGATACATCAATAAATCAAGTAAAAAAGATGTATGGTCTATTCTTTGAAACATAATGTACACTTCTTGAGATAAATCCTATTGCAGAGACCGTTGATGGCCAATTAGTGGTTGCTGAAGCTGACTTGAACTATATTGGATTGGATGGAGAAATATGATGCATGGTTAATGGTGCAGGGTTGGCAATGTCTACCATGGATATCATTTTGACCAATGCACTTAAATTTCCAACCTATGCAAAGCATAGAATGCTATCTGCGATACAAGAAACAGGGCATCTAGCTAAGCAAGTAATGGAGATGAAGGCTTTGCTATCAAATCTTCTGATGCGCCGAAAAGGTTTCCATATTAGATATGATTTATCATAGGAAAAGATTTAACTTTGATTCCTCATATGGTTGAAGGATATGCATCGCAGTTTTTAAACGAAGCATATCAAAATGCACGCCCAATGTCACGATAAGTAAGCCACGATAAGTTACTAAACGATGCCAAAGGTTCAAAAGTTCTCCAACTGCCAATTCATCCAGTGTTCTAACGCCAAGCCACAGGGTAGAGCATCCCAACTTTTCAGGAGTTGAATCCAAAAATCTAGCATTTCAATGCATTAGTTGGGAAAGAGGTAATATAAAGATGTTATCCCAAATTTCATGGAGCATATAGATGAGGAATACAAATGGAAAAATTTTCCAGATTTCAAGGCAACAGTTAGGGCACAAATGGCAGTCGAAGGATATCCAAATTTACAAGTGGCAAATGAAGGTTTCAAGCGTTTCCTGTCTAAGAAGATTTGACTCCAACAAATCTCTAACAATCTCCAGCGTTCCAGATGTCAAGCAGCAGTTACCGAATTGAAATTTCCTTTAATTTATTGTTTTTGTTTGTTTTAGGAGACAATTTACAGGTGTCTAGATGATTGTAACTGTTTTCTATTTTTAGAAGGCAGAGATAGAGCGGAAGTCTTGGCAAGGCTAAGGGAACTTTTGTATATATGCAGATGTAAAATATGAAAGAGAGGTTCGACCTGTGTGGGGTTTGGTTTGAGCTGAGAGGAAGGTTCGACCTATGAGGTGTTTTTCCTTTTGGCTGGAACGTGGGCTTTGCCATTCCTGAAAACTTTCTCTGTAATCATTAAATGATTGATTAGTAATGGGCATGTTGTTTACAGGATTCTTGTGCGGATGTGTTGGTGGCATTTCTTTCTCTGTTAAGTATTTTTCCTGTCATCTTGTCACTTGTTTTCAATTCTTATTGTCAGAAGATAGTAACAGAGCAGAATTTATTGGTAAAATACTTTGCATCTGATCTTTTGATGATCTTTATATTTCTCTTCTAAAAATCTCAGTTAAGGAATTCTTAGCTGCTCCTTTGCTTTGCTTTTTCCTCCCCTAGTTCTTCCTCAAATCGACACCATTCAAACTTAATTCGATCCAACATTTCCACTACCTTGCCCTGTGTAAGAGCTTCGTCTAGATCTGAGAATGAATCACATATTTAAGTGCAGACCCCATTTGTCCAATGGCCCTCCTTGTTGTCCCAAACCAACCATTTAAAAACCAAAACCCCAACCCCATACTTTCATTACTTTCATAGCTATCCTAACATCCATCCCATACAAACCAAGTTAAATCGAAAAGAGAGAGCCCTCTCAGAGTCTTGGAGGGCTAGATCCAAGACTCCAAGTGGTTCGAGGTTGCCTCTGCAACTGCCTCCGTAGCCTTGGGAAAATTACAGAGCGTTAACAGGTAGTTTCAAATTCTAATTTGTAGGAAAAAGATATAGTTTCCAGAGTAGGGGAAACAAAAACTACCCCAGCCCCAACACCCTCTTTAGAAGAAGCTCCATCAAAGAACATTTTCCAAACATAGGTAATCAAAGGGGGGTTTTCATAGAGAGTAATGGGCTTTCTGATTTCAAGGGGAGGTTCAGGGGCACTGGCGAGTTGTAGTAAGCTGGATCCTAAATCAGTGTCCAGGGAAAAGATGGGATGATTGGTGGGGTCTGCCTCATCACTAATAATGTAGGCCAACTGAGCTTCTTTGTACAATCTTCTGTGCTCCTCTCCAAAGACTGGAATGGTAGCATATTTGAGGTCCATATGCAGTGTTCCCCCAAGCCTTTTTATCCAAGATCTTGACAATAGCATGCCAAACTTGGGAGGTACATCATCTACCACGATATCCATGACCACACTTTTCATGGGTAGCTGAAAAAGGTTACCACCAGATCTTTGATGATCCCAAGACATTGCACCCTCCTTGAATCGAAAGACTACAAATCATGATAATCCTTTGTGACTTCCATCCTGAGTTCTTCCATGATAGTTTTGGGCATGAGATTATGGGATGCCCCAGAATCCATCAGACAGTTATGTAGCACCTTGTCATGTATGTTCAGTGATGTGTAGAAGGGAGGGGATGAACCATATCTATCTTCTACCATAGGACCTAAGATGACTGCTGGCTTTTCTTCTTGGAGATTCACTAACTCTATGGAATGGCACGATGGTTCGGGCTGCAATAGCTTAGAGATGAACCTTTTGAAATCTTCATATTTGACTAGCTCTGAAATGGGCACAAGAATTCTGATTTTTTGAATTTCATGCTCAAAGTTGAAGGAGGAAAGAGGCTTCAAAATTTCTCTCACCTCTGGGGCAAGGTCTTTCACTATTAGCGAGGGATTCTAAGTTTTCTTTTCCTTGGCGATATTTGCTGCCTGCTTAATAGGTTTCTTTGCTATGAGAGGTTGATCACGGATGTCAGACTTCCCTTCTTTCTTCTTAGACCAGAGGTTGTATTTATTGGGACTGCTACTAGCCCCTTGCACCTTACTCAACTCATTTATTTCACTGTTTATGAGGAATTCTTTGCATGAAGATTGAGTTAAATGAGGAAATGGGGAGGTGTCTCCAATACAGTGAATCTTATGGTCTAGCTCTTCTTCTTCCCTCTCCTCATGAACAACAAGGTTATTTTGGAGAGGAGTCTAAATTTTTTGATCATTTCTATCCCTGGCCCTTTGTTCCCTTGGAATGATCTAAGGAGTATTGTTGTTCGACCTTCTGAAGTTTCTTCTATTATCAATGTTTTGGGGATTTATGTATGTCTGCTTCCCTTCCATTTTTATCTTCTCCGTCTCTGTGGACAAGGACTTCACCATTTTGGTCAATTCGTCCACTTGAGGGTGAGTTGTAGAAGAACCGGTGGTTGAGGCCTCAGATCTCCCTCTTCCTCTATCCCTGTCGGCTTTGCTTCTGAGTTTGTCAACCACCAACACATTGGATTCTACTTCCAGGGTTGCATATTTCATATTAGCTAAGGAAGTAGCTCTTCTCTCTCTGAGAAGGAGGCAAAAATTAGGGTCAAAAGCACTAGCGTAAGTGATTTTGGCAGAGGCTTCTATGGGATTTATCTCAGTAGGTTTCTTATTGTACATTTTGTTGAATGCTTTGGAGAAGTCAGAGACAGATTCCCCTTATTTTCTCTTTAGGGATCCAAACTATGTGATATAATACATTAAATCTTTTTTATCCCCCCACTGCCTCAAGAAGGTACCATCTAGAGCCTCAATTCCAGCAATAGATCTACGGTTCAATCCTATAAACCATTTCCTAACCTCACCATCAAGGCTCTGCACAAAGACTCTCATCTAGACATATTCATTTTCAATATTTAGATTGTCCGCATAACTATAGAAGGTAGCGAGGTGCTCTTCAGCAATTACATCTTCCTCTCCAGTGAATTTTGGCATATATTTCAGGTAATCTCTAGTAGGGAGAGCATTTATGGGATGAGGTATAATTAGAGGGGCATATCTTGCAGCCACTATGGAATCCATTCGGTTTCTAGGAGGATTAGCATCTTCCATAGGGATGTGAGATTGTGGAGAACTCAGAGGTGAAGGTGTTAGGACAGGGTAGGTTGGAACTGAGCTTCCAAAGGGAAAGGGAAACAACAAAGGGTTTGGAGAGAGAGTTGGAGGGCTTGGGGGAGGTGGGGTCTCTCTTTCTGTGGTAGTGACAATAGTAATAGGAGGAGCTGTGGTGAAACCTGGGGTAGGCAAATCTTATGAGGCGCTGGGTCTAAACCATGGTACAATTTCATGGGAGAGTGGAGTGACAAGGATTTCTCCCTCGAGTCCCAGACCAGGAGAGTAAAACTCAGCAGGAACACTCCCAAAATTTAATGTTCGGGAAACTCCGATAGAAGGTATAACAGTAGAATGAGAAGCAAAAATTGGAGTTCTTACAGGATGAGATTGAAGATCATCAGAGATACCTGGTTTAGCAGTGGAAGTGCCTTCTTGGAGGGCCTTTCCCTTTCTGATAATATTCTCTGGGTCCACTTTAGGTGTTGCTAGGGGCAGCTGTGGAGTAGACCTCGTGTGTCTGCCTCTGGAAGCCACAACTGAAATAATGGAGTTGTCACAGTGGAGGCGCTAGGTTCACAGCTGCAATCTTGATGTACTGGGCTCTGATGCACCTTTAGAACCAGTAAGCTTTGTCGTTCAATCCTAGGGAAAATATTCAATTTAATCCCTGGCAACGGTGCCAGAAATGTTAGCACCAGAAGTCACCCCTGGATTGCAGTAGAGATGAGCCTAATACCCATCAGTTTGTATGTCACAGTAAATAATTTTTAGGATGGTCTAATGGATGCAATCTCAAGACTGTATCATTTTAACTCAGAAAACTGGGTTGGAAATTTGTAGATAAGTGAGGTCTTGATCTAAATTAAGCCAATAAAGTTGTATACTTGTGAGTAGATAGAAGGAAGGTGAGGAAGTATGAAGGTTTTCTCTGGACATCCGTTCTTCCAGCAGCCTTTGGAGGAAAAGTCTCAGATACAAGATCCTCTTGAATTTGAAAACTTCAAGAAACCAAAAATGTTGCAACTATAGATATAGTCAAACCTACACTATATTATAATCACAGCAACTGACTGGATCCTCCATGCCCGGGCTTCTAGATTCAGAAGCAAAATATAAATAAAGGAATTGGCTTCCATTAAAAAATAAGTCTCAAGGATCAGTTCATAACCAGAGAAATAGAGTCCTCATCAAAACATTACAATCTAGAGCTTAGCTCTACCATCGACCCTAACAAAATGGTAAAAATGCCTACATATACTTAGAGATGGCTCTGCTGTTGGAGGCACGATCATGTCATGAGTTTAAGGCTTTGCGTTGATGAGTTTCTCTGTTAGGCTGTGCATGCAGACGTTGGTCAGACTTCCCATGCAGTCTTCTATCGGACGTGATCTTTGTCAGTTCGGACTGACAGCCTGCCTCTGTGCTTTGTCCCTTTCTGGACTTCTATTTATGGAAGGAGACAATATCTCACCCACCTTCCACATTTACATTAACTTCTTCCTCAGGACCTAAGTGAGTAGAGTCAACGCCCGCACTTGGAGACGTGGTTGTCTTTATTTCTCCTTTTTCACTTTGTTGGATGTGTATGGGGAAGACTGGCAAGTGACCGTGGATGTTGACGAGGAGGAATGGGCGAGGCGACTAGTACATCCCCTAGCAGAATATGACACATGTTCGATGGTTGGGTGGAAGGACATGGCAACGATGTGGCGGGGACAGAGGTTGTAGTGGTGAAGGGAGAGTGGGGACAACCATATAGGCGGAGATGACATGGGAGATAGATGGCGGGAGGTGAGAGGTAGAGGCAGAAAGAGGGATGTGACATGAGGCAGGGAGTGGAGTACACATGGAATGTGGGGATATGGTGAGGAGTAGCGCTGACACAATCGACAGAGAAGGGGTAGGTAAATGGAAGACAAGTGTCAGCGGGAGGTGAGGACGGTAAATGGAAGTGATATGTGGTATATCAGAGGGGGGGGTGGGGTGGTAAGATGATTTGAGCAGGGGGGTCTAACATCATAAGGAGGCGCCATGACAGTGGGTGGCCCACAATCTAAAACCACCATATCCCCCCCCGTCCTGTTAAAGGTAGAAAGGCAGGGGTCTAGTATTGAAATTGCACCATAGATCTAAGTGCGCAGATTTTGGCTGCCCAGATCTGCTTGATGCTTAACACAACGTGCTCTTGTGCCTCAAACATAGGATAAGTGGGTTTTTTACCCACTTCTTGCCATTGTTTTTCCAAAGGGGGTCATTTCTTAGGAAAACACCCCCCTTACTAATTTATGTGATAACAATGGTGAATGGTGAAATTCGATATAATGAATATAAGAAAGGTTTTCCCCAGTTGAGGGTTTTCGGTATAAATCTTTGTGTACTATGTGTATGAGTCATTGATTAAATTGTGTTTTGCTTAAGAATCTATATGCATTTCTTTACTTCATAGATTTAAAACTTACATGTGGTATCAGAGCTCGTTTTGGCTTCAGAGGGACACCTTTGTTGATGAGGGTTTTACTTGGTCTTGATAGATCAATTTTATCTTGGGTCTGTGATAAACCTGGATTTAGTGGGAAATTTTGCAGTGGTTATTCGAGTGTAGAAAGAGGAATGACGAGATCTTCTAGAATTGAGATAGAGAAGTTCAATGGTAAAAAATTTGAGCTATGGAAGCTGAAGATTGAGGACCTTCTTGTAGACAAAGAACAATGGATCGTTGTGGATTCCGGTACACAACCCACTAGTATGCAACCTACTAGCACATAGACGACTGGTACACAACCTACTAGTACACCACCTACTGGTATGTCAAAGGAAGACTGGGAGAAGTTGGACAAAAGAGAAAGGAGTACTATTCGACTCTGCCTGGCGGATTCGGTGTTGTTGAATGTCTCAGGAGAATCTACAACCAAGGAACTATGGAATAAGTTAGGGATTTGTATCAATCAAAGTTGTTGGGAAACAAGTTGTTTCTTCGAAAGAAGTTGTATCATCTTAGGATGGAAGATGGAGATTCTGTGACAGAAAATCTAAACGCCTTTAATACTCTGGTAAGTCAACTTGTCTCTGTTAATATTATGATTGTAGAATATGATAAGTGTATTACTTTGTTATGTTTTTTGCCAGACTCTTGGGATAATCTGGTTGTAGAAATTGGTAGTACCTATTAGTCCCTAAAGTTTCTCTCGAATGCTAAGGGCAAGCTAGGGCATCATTGATTTATTGCAAAAGTGTTTTGAGGGTTTTATGATTTGGTTTTATGAGTAAGGTGGTTGGAAACTAGTTTCAAGGCAACAACATAACATGAAAATCAGAATAAGAACAAAAAATATCCCATTGACCAAATAAAAGGTAGACACAAAGATGGATTAAACCAATTAAGAAAAAGGAAGGTGAAGCCTTCAATTTTTCAACTTCACAAGAATTCTTGTCTCGTAATATCATAAAGAAACAAGACTATCAGCTTGATATCAAAACTTGAAAAATTATCTCTACAGTAAATTATTCACTGTATAAATTAACAGTCAAGAATAAAAAAGCATTGCAATCTGAATAATGAATTCAAGCATGAAGAAAGAAATAACATAGTAGAAAAAGAATGTTTAACCATCCATATTCCTTTGCTATTAAGTGTCAAATTGAACATAAATTCCTTTTACAATGAGCTTCACAAAAAGGTCCCTTGGATCTCCAAATTTTCCACCTCCATTCCTCTCATTCTACAAAGTTTATATAGAAACAATACATAATAATCAAGATCCAAAAGAAATGGATCTGAAAAAATCCTCATCTATGTTTAGTTTCTTGTTTCAAATAATCAAGGAGAAGATCCAATCTTATCTTCAATTCGAATTGATGAGGTGGCTTGCCAATTGTTGTCCATGAGATTTTTCAGGAAAACAAATCTGGTAAATTCCTGAAAAATAGGGTCCAACAATCAAATCAAATATCTTAAATGGTGATAGCTAAGTAAAACCTGAGAGAGGTTTTTTTGAAGGGGCATGTTCCCAACAAAAACCTCTTTTGGTTTAATCAAATTCATCTCCAAATTCTCTACAACCTCTCTTGAAGAAGAAGACTAAAACATGAAAAAATAACAGAGTATTTCCTGTAGCTTATCAGAAAATTAGCCCTCAAAGATCAATTTGAATGTCTTAAATGGTGATAGTTGTGTAAAACATGAGCGAGGATTTTGTGAAGGGTCATGTTCCCAACAAAAACCTCTTTTGGTTTCATCAAATTCATCTCCAGCTGTTCTGTAACATATTTTGAAGATAAAGACTAAAACAGGAAAAAATAACAGAGTATTTCCTGTAGCTTATCAGAAAATTAGCCCTCAAAGATCAATTTGAATCTCCTAAATGGTGATATTTGTGTAACAATTGAGAGAGGTTTTTTTTAAGGGGCATGTTCCCAACAAAAACCTCTTTTGGTTTCAAAAAATTCATCTATAGCTGTTCTACATCCCCTCTTGAAGAAAAAGACTAAAACAGGTAAAAATAGTAGAGAATTTCCTGTAGCTTTTCTGGTTCTTCTTTTAATGATTCTTTACATCTAATGGTACTTCTGCCAATTCTGAATTAGTGTTTCCATCATTTCTATGTTTCCCTGTGTAGCCACGAGCCTTTGAACCTCCACAAGGCATATCATTGTTGACAAATTTTTCTTCCATGTTTTTATCTGAACCATTAGTTACTTTTGGTTCCATTTCAATCTCTGTTTTCTTGCAATCTTGTATAGCATCAGATATACTGTTATCCTTCTAGAATTTACCACAAGGAAACATACTAGGCACTATTGTAGTCTTCCGATGTTTATCAACCTGTTTTTGAGATGTAAGCCACTTGCCTTTATCACAAACCTTCCAACTCTTGAGGCCCGGACGACGTTTCAACTCAGGAAACTCAGCAGACACATCTAGAAGCTCTATTGATCCCCCACTTTGCCTAAGCACCTCACCAACACCAACTTCATCTTCAACTGGATTCATTGAGCAAGTAGAGTAAACTAGTTTCCCTCCAACTTTAAGCGATGCAACACCTCTCATGGCAATTTGAACTTGAAGGCGATGTACCTTATTGCCAAGTCCAGCATTCCATTTTTTCCAGATATCAGGTGCCTTAGGAATTGTTCCATCCCCAGTACAAGGTACATCACATAATATGCGATCAAAAAGAAACTTTGTTACACTTTCTGCATGGGTGTCTTCATTCATATCAAGTATTCCACTACCTTTATCCTCTATCTCATTTGTTGTTTGTGTCAGCATGCCATTATTTTTGTAACGACAACTTGGAAATTTTTGTGCTTCATGATTGATTACCAGCAAGTTAGCACTGCACATCCTCTTTGTCTGATGAATGAGAAGATTACACTGTTAAACATCACCATCATTTGCTATGACCATTCCCTTGGGTAGAAATGCAAGCTTAGCTAATTTGTGAATCATCTCTAGAAGTTGAAATGTTTTTGACCCAGTTGCTGCACATATATCAAGAATATAGTGGTGTGACTATACATCCAAGAAAAGGGGTGGCACCATGCTCACAGCGTCCTGTCGAGTTATGTTCCCAATATCATTTTCTTGCTTTAAGAATTCATGAATCCTTTCAAGCATTTGGTTTTTCCTTAGTTGCATGCGAGAGAAATTCAAATGCCAAGAAAGCTTTGCTGGATACCAGGGTAAAGGCCTAATATGTTCAACCGCATTGCCACCTACATCTCATTAGGTATAATGCCTTGTTCCTGTGATCCGAGCAGTGTGCCATTCAGGTCGAATCCAGCTATGAGGTACTCCCCTGTTCCAATTCGAACTACTTGTCTTCTCCTCTTTGGCGCCATCAAAACAAAATTCTGTAACTAGTGCCCTTGGGTTTCAAATTTTCCACCTGCAATCTGTTAGTGTATTCTGTTCCTTTGAGCGAATACCTGAGCCTAAATTCAGCAAAATCAAACAGGTATAATATAACAATCATTGAGAATTGGGTGATTTAAAATGAATCTTGTGCGGGTACAGAGCAATCGGGTTATGAAACAGTTTGAATCGGTAAATGATTCCAGGATTTTGTGTATGCATGCGAACTCTCAATCCACGATTCGTGTCATCATAACGAAATTTGGATGGTAGGCGCGTATCAATAATGGCCAAAGTGTCCTCAGACACACAATTTTATTAATAGGAAAAGAAATTACATAAGAAACATTGCAAGAGTTTACATCCCAACAACTCAATACTCTTGCAATGAGCTATATATAAGCTAAAAGTCCTAACAAACTCAAGATATGGATCACTTATTAAATAAACAAGTGTCCATTTACAATAAATTCTATCTTAACAATCTTAAAACAAATCTCCTAATTTAGAGCCTAAGATACGACACCTCTCTAGAGTCATATCTTTTACAACAATAATGTATCTCTAAAAGTCTACATTTATTTATCAAATATTCTAGATTATTAATTTAATATTCTAAATTAATAATCTTTTTATTCTAACTTTATAAACTATGATAATTTTATTTTGTATTATCTAACATTCCCCCCTATGATTCAAAAATACATTACAACAGATACCAAGTTCATCCCTGAACTTAGTAAATTTTATTCTGCCAAGAGGTTTCGTGAAAATGTCAGAGATCTGATCTTATGAAGGACAATAAATTGGCTTGATGACATCCTTTGCAATAAGCGATCTGATATGATGATACTTGGTGTCCACGTGCTTTGTCTTTGAATGAAAAACTGGATTCTTGGCAAGCTTAATGGTTGACTGACTGTCGATGAATAATG
>ML834515.1:25820-46461 GCA_009831015.1 Picea engelmannii | reverse complement strand
TCATATCTTTTACAACAATAATGTATCTCTAAAAGTCTACATTTATTTATCAAATATTCTAGATTATTAATTTAATATTCTAAATTAATAATCTTTTTATTCTAACTTTATAAACTATGATAATTGTATTTTGGATTATCTAACAATAAAGGCATGATTATTTTGGTGCTATGGGAATAGCCTTATTCCTGTAGCGCTATTAATGACTTAGCAAAATTTGAATTTATGAAGTTTAAACAGGCATATAAGGTGACACCTCGTTTAAAAACCATGTCTTTCAATTTCAAACTTGAATAAGCTATTCAAAAACTGAAATGCAAACCACAAGACACTAAAAACAAAGAACGGAATCAACTAGAAACATAAATTGAAGTGTAGGTAAGAAGGGTTTAGAATAAGGTTTTTTCACTAAACCAAGACAAAATTAGAGACTAACATTGGCTTCTTCTGGGGGATGATGCTCTCCCCGTGAGGCATCAAGAACAAGTAAACCAATGTGCCTTTTCCTCTATGCATCCATGCAATGCAACCTGCAAACTTTGTCTTTGCAAACATTCACATTCTTTTGTGTTGTGCCTAGTCCATTGGGTTATGGAGTCAGCCAATGTCATTCAAATCTGGCCCAAACTTCTGCAACTCTGCTCCTCATTTGAAACCAAACTTCCCCTACCAATAGTTCCTTATATGCATTGGGCATGGAGTCTTTATTTCAAAACTGAAACCAAATTTTCTGCTGCAAACCAACAGACTGAAAGAATCTCATTCTTGATGGCGAGCTTATTCTTCTATCTATTCCTACTTCTAACCAAAAAAACTAGCTCATCATGTGACATCATTCTTCCAATGAAGCCATAATAACATCAAATCATTTACCAAATCTCTTTCAACGCAGATAGAAATCAAAGAAGAATTCTTTATGTGTAACATAATTTTAATTTGTAACACATACCTACAACCCTCGTCTGATTTAATTCCAAAAATAGCAAGGTTGAAATCCTCTGAGAAACATAAATCCACATAAATGGATATCGGATCATAGAAAGAAGTAGATTGATAACTGAAAATGGTTACCTCTGCTTGTTGCTTGATACTTCCATATACTGGTTCTGAATGTACATGAAAAATGGGCATAATGTTCTCATAAACCTGTTGATCAAATCTAACATTGCCATATGTTGCCTCATATATCTATTCTTGATGAGAAGCCTCTTGATTTTCCTCCTTAATCACATGTAACAACATATCATAGGAATCCACTTGAAGGAGTTGAGGAAAGACCTCTTCTTCAACTATTTTTTCATTCAGATCTAAGACAATAGGTGCATTAGAAACAAAATCTAATGCATTTGCAACTATCCAATCATCTTTCCTATTATCAATTAGATTTGGAAAAACTTCCTCAACAACATGATTTTCATTCTTGCAATCAAAAGAAACATTTGCTTTCTGCTGAATATGCTTATCAAATTCATCACAACAATTTTCAAAAAGACTTTCAGCTGAAAAATCTTCTTTACAAAATATATTGAAAGCATTATGAAAACTTGCCAATGAGTTAATACTTGAAGATGCAAGAGATCTGCACCAGTCAAGGGCTGCTCCCTTCAATGAGTATCTGAAAAGCTTGATCTTGACATCCTCATGCACAATCTGACGTTCATGAATAAACTCATGAAAATCTAGTAGATACTCAGCCAGAACCTCCCAATATCCGCCTTTAAATGTAGGAAGGGTACCTTCCCATTCATCTATGCTAGGAATTGGGTTTGGAAAACCAATGACATCTGAAAAATCATAAAAAGAAAACCTTTGAGCCAAAATGGCTTCCATGCTTGGATCCAGTGGAGTCGCCTATTAATCTTTAGACAGTGGATTCACCATGGTGAAAGATCTGCAGTCATGTATCTGTCCCCTTCATGTTCACCATCAAGAAGCGGATCTGATCGTTGTCGTTCTCCCAGGGATAAATACTTCGTGTCTCCGTCCCCGGAAACGACGCCAAAAATGTTAGTCCCTAAAGTTGTTGTTGATTGCTAAGGGAAAGCTAGGGCATCATTGACTTATTGCAAAAGTTTTTTGAGGGTTTTATGATTTGGTTTTATGAGTAAGGTGGTTGGAAACTAGTTTCAAGGCAACAACATAACATGAAAAACAGAATAAGAATAGAAAATATCCCATTGACTGAATAAAAGGTAGACACAAAGATGGATTAAACCAATTAAGAAAAAGGAAGGTGAAGCCTTCAATTTTTCAAATTCACAAGAATTCTTGTCGCATAATATCATAAAGAAACAAGACTATCAGCTTGATATCAAAACTTGAAAAATTATCTCTACAGTAAAATTTTCACTGTATAAATTAACAGTCAAGAATAAAAAAGCATTGCAATCTGAATAATGAATTCAAGCATGAAGAAGGAAATAACAGAGTAGAAAAAGAATGTCTAACCATCCATATGCCTTTGTTATTAAGTGTCAAATTTAACATAAATGCCTTTTACAATGAGCTTCACAAAAAGGTCCCTTGGATCTCCAAATTTTCCACCTCCATTCCTCTCATTCTACAAAGTTTATATAGAAACAATACATAATAATCAAGATCCAAAAGAAATGGATTTGAAAACCTCGTCATCTATGTTTAGTTTATTGTTTGAAATAATCAAGGAGAATATCCAATCTGATCTTCAATTCAAATTGATGAGGTGGCTTGTCAACTGTTGTCCATGAGATTTTTCAGGAAAACAAATCTAGTAAATTCCTGAAAAAATAGGGTTCAACAATCAATTCGAATATCTTAAATGGTGATAACTGTGTAAAAACTGACAGAGGTTTTTGTGAAGGGGAATGTTCCCAACAAAAACCTCTTTTGGTTTCATCAAATTCATCTCCATCTGTTCTGCAACCTCTCTCTTGAAGAAGACTAAAACAGGAAAAAATAACAGAGTATTTCCTGTAGCTTATCAGAAAATTAGCCCTCAAATATCAATTCTAATATCTTAAATGGTGATATCTGTGTAAAAATGGAGAGAGGTTTTTGTGAATTGGCATGTTCCCAACAAAAACCTCTTTTGGTTTCATCAAATTCCTCTCCATCTGTTCTGTAACATATTTTGAAGATAGAGGCTAAAACAGAAAAAAATAACAGAGTATTTCCTGTAGCTTATCAGAAAATTAGCCCTCAAAGATCAATTCGAATATCTTAAATGGTGATAGATGTGTAAAAATTGAGAGAGTTTTTTGTGAAGGGGAATTTTCCCAACAAAAACCTCTTTTGGTTTCAACAAATTCATCTCCAACTGTTCTGCAACCCCTCTTGAAGAAAAAGACTAAAACAGGTAAAAATAACAGAGAATTTCCTGTAGCTTTTCTGGTTCTTCTTTTAATTATTCTTTACATCTAATGGTACTTATGCCAATTATGAAATAGTGTTTCCATCGTTGCTATGTTTCCCTGTGTAGGCACGAGCCTTTGAACCTTCACAAGGCATATCATTGTTGACAAATTTTTCTTCCATGTTTTTATTTGAACCATTAGTTACTTTTGGTTCCATTTCAATCTTTGTTTTCTTGCAATCTTGTGTAGCATCAGACATACTGTTATCCTTCTAGAATTTACCACAAGGAAACATACTAGGCACTATTGTAGTCTTCCGGTGTTTATCAACCTCTTTTTGAGATGTAAGCCACTTGCCTTTATCACGAACCTTCCAACTCTTGAGGCCAGGGTGACGTTTCAACTCAGGAAACTCAGCAGACACATTTAGAAGCTCTATTGATCCACCACTTTGCCTAAGCACCTCGCCAACAACAACTTCATCTTCAACTCGATTCATTGAGCAAGTAGAGTAAACTAGTTTCCCTCCAACTTTAAGCGATGCAACACCTCTCATGGCAATTTCAACTTGAAGGCGATGTACCTTATTGCCAAGTCCAACATTCCATTTTTTCTAGATATCAGGTGCCTTAGGAACTGTTCCATCCCCACTACAAGGTACATCACATAATATGCGATCAAAAAGAAACTCTACTATACTTTCTTCATGGGTGTCTTCATTCATCTCAAATCTTCCACTACCTTTATCCTCTGTCTCATTTGTTGTTTGTGTCAGCATGCCATTATTTTTGCAACGACAACTTGGAAAGTTTTGTGCTTCATGATTGGTTACCAGCAAGTTATCACTGCACATCCTCTTCGTCTGATGAATGAGAAGATTACACCGTTAAACATCAACATCATTTTCTATGACCATTCCCTTGGGTAGAAATGAAAGCTTAGTTGATTTGTGAATCATCTCTAGAAGTTGAAATGTTTTTGACCCAGTTGCTGCACATATATCAAGAATATAGTGGCGTGACTGTACATCCAAGAAAAGGGGTGGCACCATGCTCCCAGCCTCCTATTGAGTTATGTTCCCAATCTCATTTTCTTGCTTTAAGAATTCATGAATCCTTTCAAGCATTTCGTTTTTTCTTAGTTGCATGCAAAAGAAATTCAAGTGCCAAGCAAGCTTTGTTGGATACCAGGGTAAAGGCCTAATATGTTCAACCACATTTCCACCTACATCTCATCAGGTATAATGCCTTGTTCCTGTGATCAAAGTAGTGTGCCATTCAGGTCGAATCCAACTACTAGGTACTCCCCTGTTCCAATTCGGACTACCTGTCCACTCCTTTTTGGCCCCATCAAAACAAAATTTTGTAACTAGCGCCCTCGGGTTTCAAATTTGCCACCTGCAATATGTTAGTGTATTCTGTTCCTTTGAGCGAATACCTGCACCTAAATTCAGCAAAATCAAATAGGTATAATATAATGATCATTGAGAATTGTGTGATTTAAAATGAGTCCTACGTGGGTACACAACAATTGGCTTATGAAACAGTTTCAACCGGTAAATGATTCCAGGATTTTTTGGACACATGTGAACTCTCAATCTATGATTCGTGTCATCATAATGAAATCTGGATGGAAGGCACGTATCAAGGCATGATTATTTTGGCGCTACGGGAATAACCTTATTCCTGTAGTGCTATTAATGACTTAGCAAAATTTGAATTTATGAAGTTCAAACAGGCATATAAGGTGACACCTCGTTTAAAAACCATGTCTTTCAATTTCAAACTTGAATAAGCTATTCAAAAACTAAAATGAAAACCATAAGACACTAAGAACAAAGAACGAAATCAACTCGAAACATAAATTGAAGTGTAGGTAAGAAGGGTTTAGAATAAGGTTTTTTCACTAAACCAAGACAAAATTAGAGACTAACAGTACCACTCAATCTACATTGAAGTATGAGGATGTAGTTCCATCCTTGTTATCTAAAGAGATGAAGCGGAAAAGCATGGATAGTCATAGTATAGATGCTTTATTTGTAAGAGGTCATACCCAAGACAAGAATCCTGGTAAGCCTCTAGGGGGACATCTATATCTATAGGTAGATCTAAGTCTCCAGGAAAATCTTTGAGGAAATGTTGGAAGTGTGGTAAAACATGGCATTATAAGAAAGATTGCAAGTCTAAGAAGGTTGAAAAACCAAAGGGATCTGATAGTGCCTCTTCCATAGAGGCGAAAACATCCACTGAAGAAGGAGGTGATGTTTACCTTAAATCTACAGGTACACATGCAGACCATGATGTATGGTTAATCGACTCAGGTGTGTCATACCATATGACTCCTCACAGGGAGTGGTTCTCTGAATATGAAAAATATGATGGTGGTGATGTATTCCTAGGAGATGACTCGACATCAAAAATCATGGGACGTGGAAGGGTTAAGTTGCTCCTAAAATATGGAAGGATTAAAAATCTCACCGGGGTTATGCACATTCCAAAACTAGCCAGGAGCCTAATATCTATAAACAAGTTAGATGATGCAGGAGTGGATACTGTATTGGGAAAGGGCACTTGCAAGATGGTACGAGGAGAAATGGTGTTGATGAGGGGAGTTCGGTGTGGAAATATGTACAAGTTGTTGGGAAGTACTTATACTAATGGGTGTAACAGTTCTGTTGTCCTTGAGCATACAAATAAAGAAGACAAGACCAATACCGTCCCTAAAAAGAATACCATGTTGTGGCATCAAAGACTAGGGCATATTGGAGAAAAGGGTCTTCGAACACTACACGGTAAAGGTATGGTTGAAGGTATGTCTAATTTCACTTTGGATTTTGATTTTTGGGAGCATTGCATATATGGTAAACAAAATCGAGTAAGATTCCCATCTGGTGCTACAAGAGAAAAGGGAATCTTAGAATTGATACACAGTGATGTGTTTGGACCTGTTCTTGTTCCATCCCTAGGTAAATCTATGTATTATGTTTCATTCATAGATGATTTCTCAAGGAACACATGGATTTATTTTTTTAGAAATAAATATTAGGTGTTTGATAAATTTAAAGAGTTTAAGGCTCTGGTAGAAAATCAAACAGAGAAGAAAATAAAGGTATTGAGAACAAATAATGGTGGAAAATTCTGCGGAAATGAATTCAAAGAATTCTGTAAGAAGTGTGGTATAGCAAGGAAGAAAAATATTCCATACACTCCTTAACAGAATGGAGTTGTAGAAAGGATGAACATGACATTTATGGAAAAATCAAGGAGCATGCTCAGCGATACTGAGTTAGGACATGAATTCTAGGAAGATGTTGTGGGTACAACATGTTACCTGGTCAATCGATCACCTTCATCAACATTGGATGATAAAACTCCACATGAACTATGGTCTGGAAAGAAACCCTCTCTTCAACATCTTAGAGTGTTTGGTTGTGATGCTTATGCACATGTTCCAAAGGAAAATAGGAGTAAGTTGGATAAAAAGGTTGAAAAGTGTATCTTTATTGGTTATAAATATGGTGTGAAAGGTTATAATATTTGGAACCAAGAAACCAAGATGAATGTTTACAGTCGAGATGTTGTTTTCAGAGAAGTAAAATATGTCTCCAAACAGGAATTCCTACCAATGCAAGACGAACCTAAGATAATAGAGCTTGAGTTGGATGATGTAAAATTTGAATCATCTGAAGAAGAGGAAGCAGAAGAAGAAGAAGAAGAACCTCATACCCTAGTATTGAGGAGATCGATGAGAGATAGAAGGAAACTAGAAAGGTATAACCCACCTGATTTCCATTCCAATTTTTCTTTATCTATTACTGATGATGATCCCAGAACTGTCAAGGAAGCAATGAATTTAGAGGATAGTAAACTCTGGAAGAAGGCCATGGTTGAAGAAATGGGTGCCTTGGATAAGAATGAGGCATGGGATATAGTTGAGTTTCCAGCTGGAAGAAAATCTATTGGTAGAAAATTGTTGTTTAAGAAGAATTTTAATGCACAAGGTAAAGTGGAGAAATACAAAGCTCGATTAGTAGCAAAAGGTTATTCCCAGGTAGAGGAAATTGACTTTGGTGAGATTTTTTCCCCTGTTTCTAAGTTAAATTCTATTAGATTTATTTTATCTATTGTTGTTTATTTTGATATTGAAGTGGAACAGATGGATGTGAAGACAACATTCCTACATGGGGATCTGGAAGAAGAAATCTACATGAAGCAGCCAGAAGGCTTTGTAGTGAAGGGAAAGAAAGAGCTAGTCTGTAAGCTAAAGAAGTCACTATATGGTCTAAAGCAATCACCTAGGATGTGGTACCAAAAGTTTGACACATACATCCTTGGATTGGGATTTGTGAGAAGTAGGGTTGATCACTGTGTATATTCCAAGCAGGTTGGTAATCACTTCATTTATGTAGTGTTGTACATTGATTACATGTTGTTGGTAGGAAATAACATGGATGTTATCAAGGGGGTGAAATCACAACTATCCTCCAAATTTTACATGAAGGATCTCGGTGCTTCTAACTTCATTCTGGGAATGGAGATTAAAAGAGATCGTGCAAACAAGAAAATCTAGTTGAATAAGAGAAAATATGTTGAGATGATACTGCAGAGGTTTAGTATGCATGGAAGTAAACTGGTCAAGGTTCATATTCCTATAGGTGTAAATTTATATGCAGATCAATGTCCCAAGACACAGGAAGAAGAAGAGGACATGTCCCATGTTCTATATGCTAGTGAAGTTGGTAGTTTGATCTATGCAATGGTCCATACTAGACCGAACATTGCACGTGCAGTGGGAGTTTTGAGTAGGTATATGTCAAAACTAGGGAAGGATCATTGGACAACAATAAAGAGGGTCTTCAGGTATCTTTGTGGAACTACCAGTTATGGATTGTGCTACCAAGGAAGACCAGGATTAGACAGAGTGGTGGACATGCATGGTTTTGTTGATGCAGACTGGGCTAGAGATATGGATCGCAGAAGACCTGGATCGCAGAATATCTACAAGTGGGTATGTGTTTAACCTATTTGGAGGAGCAATTAGCTGAATGAGAAAAAGGCAAGTTGTATTGGCACTCTCAACTACAGAAGTTGAATACATGGAAGCCAATCATGCAAGCAAGGAAGCAATATGGTTATAGAGATTGTGTTCAGGTATTGGGTTGGTACAACAAGCAGTGATATTAGATTGTGACAGTCAGAGTGCAATATTTCTGGCAAAGAACCCATCTTATCATTCGAAGACAAAGCATATTTATGTTCAATATCACTTTGTGAAAGATGTGGTTGAAGAAAAGGTGTTGCTGGAAAAGGTTGACACTTTGAAGAATGTTGTAGATTCATCGACAAAGTCTATGAGCACAGAAAAGTTCTCCTAGTGTAGAGTAACAATGGGCATTGTTGCCCTGGATTGTTGACTATATAATCCCGTGGACCCCTAGATGCAAAGAAAATAACAAGTGGGAGAATGTTGGGTATATGTTATATTATTTGCATGTGTGTGTGGGCGTGTCAGATTCGACAATTGCGGTATATATTGTATGGTGAATGGTTAAATTCGATATAATGAATATAAGAAAGGTTTTCCCTGATTAAGGGTTTCCGGTATAAGTCTTTGTGTACTATGTGTATGAGCCATTGATTAAATTATGTTTCTCTTAATAATCTATATGCATTGATTTACTTCACAGGTTTAAAACTTACAAATAATTGAATTACCATTGTATTGAAGGCATTCATATGCTCTCTCACCAAGTATCCATATTTCATCCTCAAGTTATACAACTTCTTCCATAGGAATGTTTTCTTTACCATAGACTTAGACTGATACAAAGTCCCCAACTTATTCCATAAATCCTTGGTCGTAGATTCCCCTGACACATTCAATAATAATGAATATGAGAGACACAACCGGATTGTCCTCTTTTCCTTCCAATCCAAAATTTCCAAGTATTCTATTGACATTCCTATATGTGTAGTACCTATATACATAGAAATTCACCAATATTTATCCACCAAAATATCTTCCATCTTAAGCTTCCACGGCTCAAAAAATTTCCCATTAAATTTCTCGATCTCTATTTTTGAATTGCTCGTTGTTTCTTTTCATGTGAAGAATCAATACCACATATCTCCCACTATAACAAGGATTATCACAATCTTAGGCCAAACCCATGACCACAAAGGTGCCCTTCTAAAGACAATAATTTCTTTGATAACAAATGCAGTTTTTAACCTAATCCAGGGGATCAAATTTTGCTCAAAAATTAAAAGTGCTCGAAATCGCTTCAAATCAAATGAGAGCGTAGGTCTTGTCGTTACGAACCCAACACAACTCATTTGGGTTCAAACGGACGTCGGGAGTGAGAGATATCACATTCTATTCAAAATGACAAACATGCAAAAAAAGGGGTGCTGACTATACAGTTCGTACGGATGCTGATGTGGAAGGTCATACGACACATGGCAGGTAGTTATTTGGACAGTTGGCATGTGATATGGCATGTTTGCAGAGAACGGGATGACGACACATGGCCCAGTCAATGGCCGCCACGTGTCATATATCTATTGGTTTAAAATTATGTCATTGGTCGGAGCCGACCCTGCGACCTTCGGGCAAGGGGGAGAGACTTGGGAAGAGCTTCCAACCGGCGCACCACTGGTTGTTCCTTGTAATATATGTGGCAAAATATATTTAAATGTTTGCATATGTGTATATTTGGGGCGCCACCGAGCTAGGGCTTAGCCCCAGCCCTTGGTCGCACATTGTGTTACATATGACCCAATGCTATACCATTTGGCACGCGCACGGTTGTGTTTTGTTCCAACAATTATAACAACGACCCACCATTTTTCCTTTGACCATTGGCTTGTGGAATGGGAGCCTATGTTTATACTTGTGCGTGGTTGCATGGGTCATACGACCTTGCCCTTGAGGGTTAGGGGCTAGGTGCGCCCGTAACTGTCCTACAGTTTGAACGGTTCGCGCGGTTGCATTTGGTGCTAACTTTTTACGCTTAAATATGCGTGTGGGCTAGGTTGAGCCAACAAGGGTGTGTTTTGTAGATGCAGAGACAACAAGTTTGAAGGGGGGACTTCCAGGAAGCCTATCTTCTTCAATTTTTTGCCAAACGAGGTGCTGAAAAATCCTAGCTAGGGGTTTTTGGACGTTCTGAAGCCATTGGAGCAGTCTATTTGGCATTTTGAGCATTGTAAAGAAATTTTTTTAGCACTTTGAGCAAATAATACAAAGGATCCATTGGAAGTTGGACCAGGAGATGTAGCCCAAGAGAGGGGTGAACTCCTTTATCATTTGTTGTGTTATGTGTTTTATGTTCACTATTTTTGCTGTTTTTTATATGCATCTTGAATGAGTAAATCCTATTAAAGTTGTGTTGCAAAGTTGATCCATTTTCATTTTAACACATAAAATTTAACTTGCAAATATTTTCAAGAATACAAGTCTTCTTCATTTTTAGATCAAGTTGGTATCAGAGCATAGGTTTTTGAAGACTTGATTATTTGCAAGTGTTTTGTTTTCTGATGCTCACAAGGTTGAAAATCACAAGAGGAGAAGGTAAAATTGTAGATCCAATTTCTCATCCTTCAAGGAGGAATCATATATCATCACCACAAGTTTCAAGGAGGCATTCACCAAGTATGGCTCATGAAGAGAGTCATGAACATGTTCCTGCAGAAGATGAAGATCTCAGAAAGGCTGTCATGGAAATGAGAGAGATGATGAAAATATTGATGGAAAGGAATACAAGTCTTCTTCATTTTTAGATCATAACCTTGTATAATTAATTGCTGCAAACTAATTCTTAATAAAAACATAAAACATATAATGGCTCACACACGCATTACACATATATTTTTACCTTGGAAACCTAAATCAGGAAAACCAATAAATTGCTTAGAGATGCACCTCTAATATTCTATTCATCGTATCTTCATTTTTTACAATACAATACATATATAGGATCCCACGACATTTGAAACCCCTAATCCATTGACCTATATTAGTCAACAACCTTAATTATTTAATCGGAGTTATAAAAAAATTGGTGAAAACCACGTGTCAAAAAACTGCCAAAAATTGGATGAAAAAATAATGCCAAATAATTTTTTTCAGGGGCGCTACCCCCCAAACCTCACGCAGGGGGGATCCCACCCACCTATGAACCACCCAGACAAGGCGGATTCTCCCCCCTATGACCCCTTGGGTAGGGGGGCTAGCACCCCCTGCACGACTAACACAATACAAACACTACATCTAGTTGTGCAAAGAATATAACACATACCCAATAAGAGGGAAGTCGACTCATCCATTGGCCCTTTGATAGATGTGATTTCACCCTTGTTCTGTACATTTGAATTCTTTGTTGTATCTTGAATACCTGAGACTTCTTGATGCTCCTTGTCAATTTGATGTTTTTTTTGTTCTTCTATTGCTCCTCGGCCAGTCTGATGGGAGACAACTAGATCAGTCGATGCAAGTTGTATTGGGTTTGTGTTTTGGACCAACTGTCCTAATAAATGATTATTCTCTAATTCCTAGTGATGATATTCTCCATGAACCTCCATATTATGTTTTTCATGTTTTCCTCTGTTGATGTGAGTCAAATTATTTAGGTTAATCGAATGTTGTTTCTCTGATTTATTTATGTGATTCAAATGGACTTGGTGAGTTGACTTGATTGGGTGAGTCAATTGCTATTGTTATGGCCCGTCAACATGAGTCGAATATTCAGTCTCTTCTAAGTTAGGGAGATCCATCTCAACTACTTTAGTTGTGTTATCATCCTTTTCTTCTTCGTTCTGATCCCACACTATCTCTTCGGAAGAGACTTCAATATTAGCCTTCCTTTTTTTTCTTTGTTGTGTTGGGGGGTTTTCAACTGGCCCTCTCTCTTCTATAATCATGGTTGTCTTGATCGGTGGAAATTCTCTTGTTAGTTCAATGACAAATTACTACCCTGTTCTTTGTTTTCTAGGAATAGGGTTTGCAGGCTGAATTTTGCAAGTCGGTTTTTGTCAGCCATGTCCAGCATGGTCGGTTCGACCGATGCTTAACTCTTACTCATCCTCCATGATTTTCTTCTTTTTCGACCTTGTTTCCACTTGTTTCTCTATGGATACCTTAGATCTTACAGATTTAGGACCATTTTATCTTATTTGATCCATTACTTCCTTGTATGTGTGTTTGGCACTTGATTTTATGATTTGATGAATTGTTGCTACCTCTCATCGGTTTGATTTTCCTTTTTCTTCAATTTCCTTGAGAATTTTTGCAACAATTTTCTCAAAGTTTTATTTCATTGTTGGGTCATCAAAATTTATTGACTAGTCATCTTTGAACATTCCCTGTCAGTCGATGTTGATTGGTTATGCAGTCAACTTGACCAGTTGTTTATATTTTTCCGATGTCTCTATTTCTTGTCGTTTCCTTTTTAATGGAGTTTGTTTCATAGGGGACCCCACTTGATTACCTAGTTTGTCGAAAAATGGTATAGTATATATCTCAGCCACCCTCTCTTCTTCTTGGTCAACATATGTGAGAGCATTACAAGGGCCAAATATTCTTCCAAGACTTATGGAGGGACTAAAAATTTAGTGTCAACATTCCTTTCTAATTCTTCAAAAATTTGCAGTCGTGTCGGCTGGTAGGATAAGTATTTTGGATTCGAGGTCGAATCGTCTCCACACCATACTTTGGTTGTTTCAATACAGAGTTGAATGTGGCATGGTGGAGGTAGTGCTAATTGGACTACCTTTTCGACCCTCCATCTATGAGAGGCATTCTTAATATTATGGACCCAATTGTTGAACACTGCGTCGATCGGGAGGGAATCTGACGAACCCATTGCACCAAGTGAAATTTTTTGATAACTATCCATGGTCAATATTGTTTTTGTTCTGAAGATGGCTTCGTCAACTGGACTTATCTGAATCATGGTTATCTAGATGAGGATAGATGGGAATATGATTTATCTTCCATGATCTTGGCATTCTTTATAGTTACTCTTGATGATGTTTTCCAGATGCTTCGACCAATTGAATCTTACCCCATTTTCTAGAATTCAACTAATAGGATCTAACATTGGATGCCTAACTTGCATCTGTGAAGCAAAGATAGATAATAATATAGGTCCACTTGGCATGTTTCTCAGTGACCTTATTGATGTTAAAAAACTTGTAATTCTTTGTTGAGGTCATCCCTGTGAGGTACTATATCCATTCAACTATGTTGGAAGTTTTAGGCAAAGACTCTCCTCCATGCAACAACCCTGTAATTATGTGAATTAGACCACCTATGAAGTCGACTGGGAATTTGAGCCATAAATTTCCATCATGATGCCGATTGATAACAAATTTAGCAGCCTCTTCCTTCCAACCCCCGATATCTATGATCTATGGGGTACCTAAGTAGTGTCAAATGTCGACCTTTTCAAGAAATTGGGTTTCTTCCTTATGTACACCCATTCCATGCCCCATGCTGTAAAGTTTTTCCAATGCTTATCCCATGGGATTTCCTTTATGCAGTATTGTTTGATATTGTGCATTTTTACTTCCAATTCGGTCACATATGCCTTGTCGAATTTTTGTTTAGTCCTTGGTTCCACCAAGATGTCTTGAACTTGTTCCCTCATTTTTGTCATGATTTTAGAGTGTTCTTAGTCGAACGAAGATACTAGATTTGGGGGCACAAGAGTCGATCAATCGATTTTATTGTTTGGAGTTACATCTCTCAATTTCTCGAGAGTAAAATGTAGGGTAACAAAATCATAAGAATCACTGATATTTATAGGCAAGCTGGTATGGGGTGAATTGATTTAAAGCATTAGGATTGGTGGTTCACTCACTTTAACATTTAGGGTGGGTGTTAAAAAAATTTCATTTGAGTATTTAGATGTATCGACGATTAATTGAGATTCAAAAAAGTCTTGTAGGGATTTATTCGATTTGAAATTTCCACGTCATTCGGTGCTCTTGACTAAGTCAGCTTCCATTTTATGATCAATTTTTCGACTTGGTTGACCCTTGAGATTTTTTCAGATCTGGTAATTTGGTTGACTTGTGTATTTTGTTCGAGTGAATCCTTCTATTCGATCTTAAATCTTCAATAAGATTGACCTACCACGTTGGATTCTTTTTTATTATTAGCTTTGTTCATGTTTCTTTGTCCATGGTCAATTGTTTTATGTCAGTCAATTTTATTGCCTTTGCTTATTTTATACTCACGCTCACTTGAATAATGATGGTCACATTTGTTTGATATAAAGATTTCACGCTCTCTTGATTTAAAGGTTTCACACTCGTTTGATTTAAATATTTCATGCTCACTTGATTCTTTTTCCTTCTCGTTCAGTAATTCATGAAGATGTTTCAGAGTTGTAATTTTCGTTGACTTATTTTTATCTTCATGGAATGGTCGACATGTTGTCCAAGAGCTCTGGTCTTTCTTCATTTTTAATTGATGCAATGGTTGTGAAGTTGTGATTCTTGTTGATTCATGGTCAATGATGGCTTGTTCAATATTTCCCTTTCTTTAGAGAGTTCCACACCCAACTCTTCATAGCCAACTTCTTTATCTGAGATTATTATTATTTTCTTTTATTTTCTTTTATATTTATTTCATTTTCTTTCTTTTCTTATTTATTTTTCTTTATTTATTCTTATTTTCTGTCTATTTATTTTTCAATATGTTTTATGACTCGACATAGGCAAGGTAAGGCATGTTAGGGAAAGGCATGGCAAGTAAAGGCAAGGCAAGGAATGTCAAGTCAAGGCATGGAATGTCAAGGGAAGACATGGAAAGGCAAGGCAAGGGAATGCATGGTAAGACAAGTCATTGCAAGGAAAGTCATGGTAAGGCATGGCAATGCATGAAAAAGAATGGCATGCCAAGGAAAGGTAATACATATCAAGGAAAGGCATGGATTGTTAAGGCAAGGCATGGCTTGTCAAGGCAAGGCATGGCTTGTCAAGGCAAGGCATGGCTTGTCAAGGCAAGGCATAGCATGGACGGGAAGACATTTCAAGGAAAGGCATGGCCAGGAAAGGCATGACCAGGCTAGGCATGGAATGTCAAGGAAAGTCATAGAATGGCATGTCAAAGCAAAGAAAGACATGCCAAGGAAAGGCATGGCAGGGAAAGCCATGTCAAGGAAAGGTAAGGAAAGGTCTACCAATGTAAGGCATGTCAAGGCAAGACATGTCAATGTAAGGCAAGGTCTGTCAAGGCAAGGCAAGGCATATCAGGGCAAGGCATGGCAAGGCAAGGCAAGGCAAGGAATTTCAAGGCAAGTCATGGTATGTCAATGCAAAACATGGAAAGGAAAGGTAAGGGAATGAATTGAAAGGCAATTCATTGCAAGGAATGTCATGGTAAGGCATGAAAATGCATGGCAAAGCATGGTATGGAAAGGGAAGACATGTCAAGGCAAGGTATGGCTTGTCAAGGAAAGTTATGGCTTGTCAAGGAAAGGCAAGGCAAGGAAAGACATGTCAAGGTAAGGCATGGATTGTCAAGGCAAGTCATGGCAAGACTAAGCATGGCATGTCAAGGCAAGGAAAGACATGGCATGTCAAGGAAAGACATGTCAATGAAAGGCATGGCATGTCAAGGAAAGGCATGTCAATGCAAAGCATGCCATGTCAAGGAAAGACATTCCAATGCAAGGCAAGGTATGTCAAGGAAAGGCATGGCAAGACAAGGCAAGGAATGACATGTCAAGGAAAGGCATGTCAAAGCAAGGCAAGGCTTGTCAAGGAAAGACATGGCATGCCAAGAAAAGGAAAGATATGTCAAGGCAAGGAATGACTTGTCAAGGAAAGGAAAGACATGTCAAGGAAAGGCATGGCAAGGCAAGGAAAGGCATGGCTTGTCAAGAAAAGGCATGTCATGGCAAGGAAAGGCATGTCAGGGAAAGGTATGTGAAGGAAAGGCAAGGCATGGAATGTCAAGGTAAGGCATGTCAAGGAAAGGCAAGAGAATGCATGACATGGAAAGACATTGCAAAGAAAGTCGTGGTAAGTCATGTCAAGGAAAGGCATAGAATGGCATGCCAAGACAACACGAGACATGTCAAGGAAATGCATGGTAGGGTAAGGCATGTCAAGGCAAGGCAAGGCAAGGTTTGTCAATGCAAGGCATGTCAAGGCAAGACATGTCAATGAAAGTCAAGGCAAGGAATGTCAAGGCAAGTCATTCCATTTCAAGGCAAGGCATGTCAAGGTGAGGAAAGGGTATGCATGGAAAGGCAAGGCATTACAAGGCAAGTCATGGTAAGGCATGACAATGCATGGAAAAGCATGACAAGGCAAGGCAGGGCATGGCTTGTCAAGGCAAGGCATGGAAAGGCTAGGCATGGCATGTCAAGGCAAGGCATGGAATATCAAAGTAAGGCAAGGCATGTCATGTCAATTCAATGCAAGGCATGTCAAGGAAAGGTATTTCAAGGAAAGGAATTAAGGCATGTCAAGGCAAGGCATGACATGGAAAGGAAAGGCATGGAATTTCAAGGCAAGGAAAGCCATGCCATGTCAAGGCAAGGCAAGACATGTCAAGGCAAGACATGGCTTGTCAAGGCAAGGTATTGCAAGGATAGGCATGACATGTAAAGGCAAGGCATGACATGCCAAGGTAAGGCAATGCATGACATGTCAAGGAAAGGAAAGGCATGGCATGCCAAGGCAAGGCATGTCAATGCAAGGCATGGCATGTCAAGGAAAGTCTAGGCATAACATTTTTTTATGATCTTTACTACTGTTTATTAGAATTTTTGAATGTCTTACATCATTGGATATTTTAGATGTAACTTATTTGATATTTTATTATCGTATATGCACTTTTTTATGATGTAATATGATTATAATTTATCGTTTCATTTAATATGTTGTAATATTAGATATATAATAGAGAAATTAATTATTGCATGAAATAAATAATAAATTTTCATTCTAAATGTTTTTTTTTCAGAACAAGGATCTTCCAAAAGATCTGGATCATCGTCAACAAATAGGTCCAGATCATGATGTTGGGTCCGATGCTAGGATGGAAGATGATGCTCATGATGACACATATACAAATGAGATCGATGCCATTTTTTATGAAGATGATGATCATGACAATCATGATGATCATGATCACGATGGTGATGATGATGTTGAGGCAGTTGCTGGTAACAACCAGTGACATTCATGATCATATAGACTGCATCATGGATCAGTTTTGATATATTGTTATAATGCCTATTTTCATGGTTACTATCATATGTATCATTTTCACGGCCTCCAATACCATATTATTGAGTTGTATCATTTTGATATGTTTCATGTTGACTTATATCGTTTGGACATGACATATCATATTGATTTGTATCATTTTGTCTTACATAATTTATCATTTTTATTTATATCATTGGTACATGATGTATCATTTTGACTTATGTCGACTGTTGGACATGTATCATTTTCAAATGATATTCATCTATTGTCATATATATATGACTTTCACTTGTTTTAGTTATATATGATGGTGATGTTATCATTATTGACTCGTCAATTTTTATATATTGAAAGTGGTTGATGACTTTTGGATGCACATTTATTACGCATGATGGTTTTGATTTACTGCTCATGATGGATGTTGTCAAATTCACTTAAATTATAGATATTTGACTCACTTGTTTTAATTATAGATGATGATCATGTTATAATAATTATCTTGTTATTTTATATATACTGGATGTTGTAGATTATATTTTGATGGAGATTTAATAAGTATAATGATGTTGTTAATTTGTATGGATGTCAATTTCCCTAAAAAAATCTTTATAAATGTTATCCTGTAAAATATTTCAAATGCATTTATGTGACTTATTGTATAATCATATAAGTTATTTAAGAGACATGATATATTTAACTAATTGAATTGAAATAAGAAATATTAAATTAATAATTTTAAGCAAAACAATAAGCATTTTTGGAAGAAAGAAAGGAAGCAACAATGGAAGCCAAATTGGAAGAAAAATTGGAAGCCACACAAGAAGCAAAACAGGAAGAAAAACTAGATGTAAAAATGGAAGCAAAACTAGAAGCCAAACTGGAAGCAAAACTGGAAGCCATATTAGAAGCAAAAGTGGAAGCTAAAATGGAAGCAAAATTGGAAGGCATATCTGAAGAAAAATTGGAAGAAACACCTGGCGCTAAACTTAGTGCTATTCCTGGTGACAAACTGGAAGCAAAATTCAAAGGCATATCATAAGAAAAACTGGACGTAAAATGGGAAGCCAAACCAGATGCCAAAATGGAAGCAAAATTGGAAGGCATATCAAAATAAAAAATGGAAGCAACACTTGGCACTAAACCTGGTGCTAATTCTGGTACTATTCATGGTGCTAATTCTGTCACTAATCCTGCCACTAATATTGGTGCTAATCTTGGCACTAAACCTAGCGATAAACCTGCCATTATTTTTCCGGCACTAAATCTGGCGCTATTTCCCACACTAAATCTGGCGCAATTACAAAATGTCCATATTGTGCCCAGTTTTGCTGTTAAGCCCTAATATTGGCTCATTACCCCTTAATTGGGGCATATTATATTAGTAATGTTATTTTTTTTATGTCAGTTTTAGGCCATTAGTTTTAATTATACCTCCCAGTCTCCTATATATACCAAGGAGACATTTTCATTTTGACTCATCTTGTACTTGAACATTTAAGTGGGGTAAAAGGAGGTTGCCCCCTCAAAGAGTCTTATTATCTGAAATTATCTATTTTCCAAGGAGTTGAGTACTTTTCATGAGGTTTTTCTATGCTATATTGATATTTGGTTCTTAACATATGGTATCAGAGCTCAAGGTCTTGGGGTTTCGCTGCTACATCTAAGACACCTTGGAATTTTCGTGATAACTTTTTTCATACAATGTTTCAGAAGGAACGGATTGGAGGATATTTAGTAGATAGATCAAGGTACGTTGGGTTCAAATTTCAACTCCTGAGGCCTTATAATTTCGGAGATACAACCTGTACAAGATAGGGTTCTGGAATCATCTTGAACTGAGTCATTGCGGAATTTTCTCTATAAAACATTTTCTGTAATGTTTCAGACCCTGAAATCTAGATGCTATTCACAAAAATTAGTAAGGTATCTATGGTAAAAATTTCAGCTTCTGGGTCATCCTAAATTTGTATATACACCCTGTGTAAGATAGGGGATCTGACTAGTCCTTTTGACTAGTCTCAAGAAGGTGTTCCAGGTAAAACAATCATAACTTCTTCCTAGAGTATCCAAATTGAGTGAGACTAGTTTCATTGGATCGTGGACATTCTGTAGTATTTACGGTATGAGTTTCATAATTTTGTATCAATTATTTTTTGCGGGGCACGCTATACAAGTGAGATATCCTGGAAAGGCCAAAAATCGGCAAGTTGTGGGGAAGTTATAGTAAATTCCACTTGGCACATCCAATTTTGATCAGACCTGTGGAATTGCAGAGAAGAAATATCAGAGAACTACATAAAATAAATTTCCATACCAGAAGGGCTGAAACTTGGGAGATACAACAGAATAAAGATTGTCTAGCAGAACCACCTCAAAATCAAGGTTCAAAAGTGATACTTGGCCAACATGCCACCCAAAAAGGGAACTTCTATGCCAAATAAGCCTCCAAACAATCCTACTTGGACTCTTGATGAAGGTGAATAAATATGTAGGGACATAAATGATTTGCAAAAGTAGTAACAAAATATGAACTACAATAGATGGAAGCTAAGTTGGAGGCAAAGATGGATGGTTTAAAAGAGGAGATCATGGAAGTATTAAAAAAAATTGTAATAGAGAAGACACCTGAAAGTGAAAATGCATCCCATGAAATTCATGACGAGGACACAAGGAAGGTGAATCAAGAATGGAGAAACTCCAACTTTGGGTTGAAGACCAACCACGTTCCTAAGATCGATATGAGGAAGTTTGATGGCAAGGAACCAATCACATGGATACTTCAGATGGAGCAATTCTTTGATCTACATAATATGCCACATACACAAAAGGTATGAATTGTTTCTTTATATTTACAACCTAAGAAATTTGTATGGTATCGATGCCACATACACAAAAGGTATGAATTGTTTCTTTATATTTACAACCTAAGCAATTTGTATGGTATCGATGGCTTTGTTCTCGCAAATCACTCGTCACTTGGAAAATTTTCACGGAAGAAATGATAGCACACTATGAGGATACAAAGAGCAATACCTTCTTTAGCCAATTGATAAATCTCAAGCAAAAGGGTTCAGTTACCGA
>ML834515.1:8192-25570 GCA_009831015.1 Picea engelmannii | reverse complement strand
CAAAAAGAAAAAGGTAATAGTCCTAATTGATTCTGGCAATACTCATAATTTCATTCACTATAAATTAGCCAAAGCTCTCAATTGCTTTGTATATCCAGTGCCAGAGTTTCAAGTAATGATTGCAAATGGAGGAACTATCAATTTCTCAGGAAAATTCAATAAGATCAATCTTACTATGGGGGAATATGTAATGAATAGTCCAATGATTGCTATACCCATGGGTGGTGTAGATGTTGTACTAGGAATCCAATGGTTACAATCATTATGAACAATGGATTTTAATTTTCAAGAAATTTTCATGAAATTTTCATTAGAAGGAAAAGAAATTGAGTTAAGAGGTATCACAGGGAAACCCAGTAAGGTGATAAGCTCTAATGGCTTGACAAAATTATTGAAAAAGGGGCATCAATGAGTTATTTCACAACTATGCTCACTAGATGTTTAAACATCTAATTCTTATATTCCTCAATATCTCCAAAGGATCATTGATAAGCATTCCAAAGTATTTGAAGATATTCCCAAAGGTATTCCACCCACTCGAAATAATGATCATGAAATTCACCTAATTCCTGGGAGTGTTCCTCCTAACATTAGGCCATACAGATACCCTTACGCCCAAAAGAGTGAAATTGAGCGCATGGTTGAAGAAATTTTAGAGGTTGGCATTATTAGACCTAGCCAAAGTTCTTACTCTGCACCAGTGGTAATGGTCTTCAAGAAAGATAGGTCATGGCGTATGTGTCCAGATTATAGAGAGCTCAACAAGATCACTATTAAAGATAAGTTTCCCATTCCCGTCATTGATGAATTGTTAGATGAACTTCATGGAGCAATCTATTTCACAAAATTGGATCTTTGTTCAAGGTATCATCATATCATAACGAAGGAAGAAGATATCCCAAAAACAACATTCTGAACTCATGAAGGCCATTATGAATTTTTGGTCATGCCTTTTGGCCTTACAAATGCACCTTCCACATTCCAAGGGTTGTGGAATTCCATTTTCAAGCCCTTCCTTCGAAAATTTGTGTTAGTAGTTTTTTATGATATACTAATCTATAGAAAGTCTTGGGAGGATCATGTGCGACATGTTGACAAGGTGATACAACTACTAAAGGAGCAACAACTATATGCCAAACCATCAAAATATTTCTTTGGAGTAAAGGAGGTAGAGTATTTGGGTCATATTGTATCTCATGAAGGTGTCAAGGCAGACCCTGACAAGATTAAGGCCATGATGGACTGATTGATTCCTAAAACATTGAAGAATCTTAGAGGATTTTTGGGTTTGACAGGTTACTACCACAAGTTTGTTCAGAACTATGGAAGAATAACAACACCTTTAACGGAACTAACTAAGAAGGATGCATTTTCATGGACTCCAGAGGAAACCAAAGCTTTTTAACAACTTAAAGAGGTGATGTGAAAATCTCCTATCTTGACCACTCTAGACTTCACAAAAACCCATTTGCGCCAGAAAAGGTGTCTGATCCATGGAGTAAAATACACTAAATTTCAATGTTATTTTAGGCTCTAATTGCCTGTTCTATTGTAGTTTCTTTAAGTTCTTTTCTTACTCTATAAACATGAAAAACCATCGATTTTACCTTCTTTGGGATCATAAAATTATGCATCAAAGGACCTATGTGAGTTCGATCTCCATGACCAAAACCCTCCTTCTTCAGGTTCGTTAAACATATGGCAAGGGAATCATCCGAAGAATGAGTTATACCAAGCATATGTTATCCTCCTCAATATCATTAAAAAAGAAAGAGGTACTCATCTATCTAGATGGGGGGGGAATTGAAGGAATTGGGTCAAGGTTTTTAGAATCATTTATGGTAGTTATTGTCTCCCTTGAACATGGCACCTGTTTGTGTCTTGTCTTACAGTTGGGTAATCTTATTTTCTTTGATTCATACCAATTCCATGTGTCATCATACTTTTTCATTTAAGTTGAACAATGCTATTGTTTTTTTTCACATTAAGTTCTTGGTACTCATCGATTCAATGACGCCAAGTCAGTTGTCATGCCTCATCATGTTCAAGGGAAGTTTCACTTCAAACCATCCATATGTAGTATTACCAATTTCTTTTTTTTGTGCCAGTCCATACTCATTCAATCCACCATCTCACATCACTTTCCTATGTTAGTTTCGTGTCAATGATGGGGATACATCATGTCCCTCCTTCAGCGAGTCTTTTTCAGTCAACATTAGCACATTATACAGGAATTAGACTTAGAAACTAGTTATTACCTTGGGACCTACATTCCTCAATGGCAGGCCTCCTCGCTTCCAGTAATAGGTTTACATCACTGACCCCTGATCAGATGATTCCACAAATGTTCAAAATCAACTCATTTATTCACATTCATTGGAATGTTCTAGGGTACCTTGGGAGTCATTATCATCATTGATGATTTCCCTCACACTTGTTAACGACTTACCTCAATGACCGGTAATCAAGTGGTTTCTACCATGTTAGATATCAAATCATCTATTCACATGGCTAGATTCGTACCACATTGGGATTGGGATGAAGACCCTGGGTTGGGCACTCACTCTATTATGTGCTTTGTGCAGGCTACGAAGGAGATCATTTGAGAATGTACAAGATTTCAGTACAATCATCGTGCTGAAAATATTATTGATATATATATCGCCACATAGATTCACATTGCATTGATCTGTGGCTATGTTTTGTCATTTTTTAGCTCCATTGTGTATTTTTCATGGCTGCGATTAGTTCATGTCATGGAGATATGGATCCACATTGTATCTTTGGTGGCCATATCCCTAGTAAATATTCTCATGGATCTGTAGTTTATTGGTCGATGGCCATGCTTTGAGTCATCTCATATTACGAGCATAGGTATTCCTGCCTCGCAAATGGAACATATTTGTATATTGACTGATGATTGTTTGCAGCTTCTGCCAAGTTCTCCTACTCTAGCACCCTTGCATTGAATAATCTGTAAAGTGTTTCAACCATCATTTTCTCTTATGACCTAACACTTTACAGGGAATTTGTTACACATCAAAATGTCACACTTGAGTTTTGCACCCTAAGTGTCACAAGTGTCAAAAAGTGATGTATGCACATTGTTATGTGTCACATGCACCATCGCAAGTGTTACCTAGTGTCACATTCACTTAGATGAGTGTCACAACCCCTTTCCACCATGAAATATAGTTTCCATTACCCTTAAGTCATATTGTAGGAACAAACCCATCATTTCAAGGTCAAAACACACCTTTTTCTTGGAAAAATTGACCATCTTGGGGCATTTTATGAAGGGTGGCGCACCCATTACCATGTATAGGGAGAATCGGTTCTCCTATTTCCATGTTCAGGGAGTTCCACTTTTGGGAACTGACACTCTATCTCTAACTAAGGGGGGGAGCCACTTTTGGTTAGAGGGAATCATGGGATCCTCCTCCTTTCCCTAACGGCCAATTCTCTTGGGATGAGGTTGTTTTTTCTCGAATCCTATGCTATGAATTCATCTTAGGATCCAAATCCCAATTTAAGGATCCATATCCTCAACTATTTCCTTCATTTTCTCATGGTGGTTGTGTCTCTCAAGCCTATATATTGAAGGTATTTCCAAGGTGAAGGAAGGAACAATTTAGGTATCAAACCTTGGATTCTGGGAGAAGTATAAACATTTTGATGTCAATAGTCATCCCAGGGATAGATGCAGAAATCTTGGAGAAGTGTTTCCTCTTCAATCATGATTTATAAGTTCTTCTTCTGGCTTTCCAATTAATATCAAATTGGCCTATTCCCTTCTAGTTCATGTATTATACATTCGCTTTTCTATTGTTGTTTTAGTCTTCATAGATAGAAATTATTTATATAATCATCTAGAGTAGGAGGAAGAGTTCCTTCTCTAGTCTTTTCATTTTTTTAGTTATGTTAAGGAGCTTGGAGATCAAGCACTGGGATTGGAGCAGCGAGGACGAACATCACAACAAGGTGCGCCACATATTTCTTCTCTCTCTTGCTTGGTTGATTGAGTTAGATATATAGGGAAATTAGAAACCACTTGTTCTCTTCTATTTTTGGACGAAATATAGGAGTCTTGGTCCAAAAGGGAGCTTAGCTTTTCCATAGGGTAATATTTCTCACAACACCTTGGCAAAGGATATTTTTTAATTTATGGTGACCTTATTTAGTTGTCTAAAATAAATACACGTCCTTAAGGTTCCATATTTCTTCTTCACAAAAAGAACTAGGTCACCTCAAGGTGTCACACTTGGGTGTATATACCCCTTCCTTAATAACTCTTAAGCTACATCTACACCTGTTTCAACTTTGGTGTGCCCATTCTATATGGTGTCTTGGACACTGGGGTAGCTCCTGGAACCAAATTGATAGATAAATCAATGTATCTCTTGGGTGGAAATCATAGTATTTTGCAAAAACAATCTTCAAAATCCATCAAGACTGGATGGTATTCTATTCTTGTCACTTTATATCTGGCTTCCTCTTCCATGTGGGATACAAAAATATGACTTCCTTTCCTGAAACTCTTTTTCAATTGCATCGCTGAAATTTCTCTAATAGATACAACTCTTGGAATGCCTTGAACCTTTCCTTGCTTCCCTTCTTCATCAAGACATGTGATTGTCTTGTTGTAACATTCTACGACATGATGGTGTTTTTCCAACCAATCCATGCCAATTAGGAAATCATATGAAACCAATGGTATGATGTTCATATCTACCTTTGTGTTGAGTCCATTCATGTCTATTGGACAATCTTTAACTAGATCCATGATTTTCCTCTTAGCCCTTGTGGCTAACTGAACTAACCAATATTTCTTATGCTTACTCCTTTGCAAGTGAAATATTTCAACAATTTCATATATTATGTAACTATGTCTAGCTCCATAATCAATTAAAATTACTATGGGATGGTTATCAATCTTACCTTCCACTTCAATTATGGAGGGTTGATCTTTTTCTTACTTGTTTCCCAAGGCTACATGAATCCTTGGCATGTTTCCTCTAATGTATTAAACTATTTTATCCTCTAGAATTTTGTGGACAGTCCTCATTCTTTGTCCTTTGTGAGGGAAATCCCTATATAAGTGATTTCCCTAACATCCACAACATTGTACAGTCTATTGTCTTCGCCTTTTCCAAAATGAATATGCAGTATTGTGCTCATTTTGAGTTGATATATCTTGTTGATTTTCTTGGGAGTTGTTCTTGAAAAAGGATGGATTAAAACATTTCTTCCTTTTATCCCTTTTACCCTTCATCTTATCATTCCGAGCTTTTTGTAAAACCGGCCTTCCTTTGTGTTTCTCATAAAGATGTTTTTCTGTCCTTATGGCTTCCTCCAAAGTCTCGAGGTTATCATATTGTATATTATGACTATAGAAAGAGGGTAACCCACTTAGAAACATTTGTATTTTGAATTTTTCATCCTTTATGAAGTCAACATATTTCAACAATTCAAAAAAATCTCTTCTCATATTCATCCATTGTCATGCTTCCTAACTTGACTTAAAATAACTCTTTCCTCTTCCTCTCATATTAATGCTCTAACAAACATTTCTCCTAGAAATATCATTTGAACTGCCTCCATGGGACCTTCCTCTCATTAAGGTGCTTGGCTTACTTGAGTTGATCCAACCACATAGTTTCCTTTTCTTGCAATTGTTAGGTTGCAATTCTTGTTTCTACCCTGGAGGGAAACTCATGCATCTAGAAATATTTATTCATTTTCAATAGCCATGACTCGACCTCTTCTCCTTTCATGTGCTCACCACTTAAATTTGGTGGCTTTATTTTCCCAAGTTCACCTTGAAATATGTCTACCTCATGCATTCTTCTCCACCTCCTAAAAAGAGATACACTTGGGATACTCCCTATCCCTAAACTTGCACGAGTTATTCTAGTGGATTTCCTTGGAAAATTATGGCACCTACTCATGCTTCTTGACTATAAATCATTCCCATGATCATCCCTTCTTCTTTGGGACCTATATGATTTCACTTCTCTAGCACTAGCTACTTGCTTGGTGCTAGAGTATTTGTTAACTTGCTTATGAAACATATTAAGACTCTGAAGTATCTCTTATTGATATTTCATAATCCTTTCATTATCTTCCCTATAGTCTGAACTTCTCTATGTAGGATTCTCATAGTTACAGGGTTTTATCTGTCTCTTCTTCCATTAGACTCTGTCTCAACATTTCTCATGCTGACATGCAAACCTTTGGCCTCCTCGTCATGGTTTTAATATCCCTGGGAATACTCCATAACTCCAATTCTCAAATAAGAACCAAATTTGTTTTCATATACCTCTAATTCTGTAAGAAATGTGCATGTAATAATTATCATTAGCACATACATACTATAAAATATTTCATTAATTAGAATACATGTTATTCTTCATCTCAATTTAAGAAGAACACAATGCATTAAGTCAAAATTTGATTCCTTAGACACATTCCACTCTGAAATGTCTCTCCAATAACTATACTCATGTCTCATTCTGAGTTCTGAGCGAAAAATTACAACATTCACAAGTTTCAATTTCCATTCATTGTGATCTAGGTGGATATTGGCGACCACCCACATGTTCCACTAATTCAGAATGGTTCAACATCTTAGAAATTATTTTGTGGGTTTTTGGGTCTCAAACTTCTAAGGTCGTTTTGAGACCCTAAACAACATTTTTTTTTCACACAACAACACCTATCATGGATCTAAAGGAAAATTCTAGGTTGAACGAAATGTCTACTTGTTGGCATTGCGCATGGTTGTAACACCCTAGGTTCACATTTGACCAACAAAACCATTCAGACACCTACCCTTTCAACATCACTTGCATGTGCAGATGAAGTCTCACCCGAGGTATCTATTGGAACTAGAAGAACTAGGTTTCTGCAGCAGTGAAGGAATGGGGGGCGACCATTCTATTCATTCTTACTTATTGGTTTTGTGCACATAATTTTGTCTTTATTCTTCGTAAGATATTTAATAAATCCAAATTCATATTACCATTATATTCCAAATTACCACATAACCCATTACTATAACAGTCGTAACTATTCCACAATTATTATACATAACACAAATCTAATCTAATATGCATCTAGACAAAATCCATGAACAATCACACAAAAGACATTCAACACAATAGTTAATGTGGTTCAACCAACTCTGGGGTACGTCCACAATGACTAGCTTCTATATTATGCATTTGGTAATTGATTCAAGACTGCACACAACGCTTACAAAGATATATCATGGTTATATTTCCCTTCTCCTAGCCTAGCCACTCTGCAGTGCAAGCCTCTCTCTCTCTCTGCATCATCTCCTTAGAATTCAGACCTAGATTCTTTCCTTCTCAACCTATCCTATCACTCTTCTTACTGAAAAGAACTCTCGACATATTAGAACAGACTCCACAATACTTCTCGAGAAGAACCACAAGGAGGAATCCCTATTCTCCCCACCTATTACATATTTATACATAAATTATAGGGCTTAAAACCCTACTTTGTTCACCCCAAAACCCTATTACAATACATGATAACTCAAGTTAACTTGTTGTTTGGGTTGCTTTCACCTTCTTTTTTGTTTTTATGTTGCTTTTGTGCTCTGACTGTTGTTCTTCCTACTTTTGTGTGTCCTTCTATCTTAAGCATGTATGGATGTCATTCTTCCTTTTTCCCACTTTCTTTTCCTGCTTTATTCTCTACTTTATTCCTCTGTTTTATTCTTCTCTATGCACACTATCCTTTTGGTTGTGTCTCAACTGTGCACTCTCGAGTCTTCCTTCTTATTATCCGCACTTCTTCTATACTTAATATTTTTATGTATATTATTCCCAAAATGTCTATCCAACACTACTCCTTGGACAGACTTTTCCAGCAGGATACTGAATGCCCCAAATGGAGATTGTATGAAAACGTTACACTCCTAGGAAGTTGACGTATCAACTAACCACATTAGGGCCCACAAAACTTTTGGAATTTCATATTCTAGGGTTAGGGTTTTAGATGTTTAGGGTTTTCTCATTAATGTTTTATGTTAAAATGCCTTTTTAGACTCTTTGTAATCAACTTCTTGGGAATAAGCGTATCCTTAGCATCTCTCTTGCTTTAGAAATAAGCGACCACCATTTTAGATAGCTTGATTACTTTTCATTTTAAATTCTTTTGTATTCTAGAAAGTCAATAATAGAATATGAGTTTAAATGTATTTGTATTTTTTGCAATATCTCTATATATTTCCTTATTATATCTCTTCCTTCTTTTCATTCTCAATTATAATCTGGATCAATGGTATCAGGCCAATCTTCTCCTTGTCATTTCTTAGTGCATGTCCCCGACAAGGTCATGGTATAGAGAGTTGGGTCTCAAGATAGTTTCTCTTAAGGAAAACCACTTTCTCCATCCCAAGCTACCTCCCATGGAAGAAGAAAAGAGAGACGATGGAGCATGAGATCCTATCAAAATGTTGCTCGAGGAATCTCTCATGAAACAAAGGAATGAGATGATGGATGATTTCTCCCAGATCCTTCAAAGATGCAAACAAAAATGATGACAACTTCAACCAGCAGTCTGATCCAGGTGGATATTGGTTGTCACCCACCTGTTCCAAATTCCAACTAGCTCATCTTAACAGTTTTCAGTTCAACATGTTTCTCTATAATGGGGACATTTATTTATGATTGTGGGTTCTACACTTCTGGGTATGTCTTGAATCCCTACACAACATCCAAGTGGATATTGGTGGCCGCCCACCTATTCCAACTAGTGTATTTTGGAAGTTTTCATTTCAGTACATCTTTATGTACTTCCAGGGCCATTTTTGGGACCAAAACAATGTTTTCTTGGTTTTCCACATTCAAAATATAGACAAAGTTAGAGTTTGATGATATAATGTGTATATCTCGAAAATACATTTCCAATGGGATATCACATTCCTAAAATAGAGATTGTATGAAAATGTTACGACCCCGGGAAGTTGATGTACTAACTTACCCCAATGGGTCCCACATGACTTTTGGCGTTTCATCTCCTACAGTTAGGTTTTTGGATGTCTGGGGTTTTAGAATTCATGTTTATCATAAAAAGGCCTTCAGATCCTCATTTTTGTCATCTTCTTGAGAATGAGCGTAGTTGTAACATATCTTCTCAAAGATAAAGTTACCACCATTCTAGCGAGTCTTGCACTCTGTATTTTTACAATCTCTATACATTTCTTTCATTAATAGAAATCATGTATTGTTGTATTTCTCTGTTTCTGGCAATTTTTATGTGTATTTTATTGTAATATATTTTCTTTCATTTCGTCTTGAAAATAATCTGAATCACAGTCACTTCGGAGGTGCAACACCCTTCAAGGTACATGTTAACTTTGATATTCCTTTATTTGAAGGCCATATATATGCAGATGCTTTGTAAAATTGGTTAATCCTACTAAAGGGTTGTTTCTCTGTCCAAAATTTTTCCAACACTGAAAATATCATCTTCACGCTCCTTAAATCTCTTCCCCATGTCAGATATTGGTGGGAAACTTACTATGAGAAACATGTCAAAGATGAGTCTGCAAATTTTGGGCCCAAAATCCACTTGGGAAATTTTTGTTGATGCCCTCAAGGATAAATAATATCATGTTGGAAACTACAATGACGAGTACATGTAATGGACAAATCTATGTCAAGAGAGAGAGAAGACGGTGCCAGAGTACACCAACATATTCCATAATACGTTGCACACAAATATGGGTATTAAAGACTCTGAGCAGCACCTGGTCCTAGACTACCATAATGGCCTACATAGGTACATCCAAATATATATGCACTTCCTAGACATATCCTCACTGTGAGTTGCTTATTGATATGTTGTCAATATCGAGCAAAATTTTAAACAAAATAATAAGGATTTCGGTTCTGCAAGCCCATCGCAACAGAAGTATGGTAAAGGTGGCCCTAAATCCCAAAGAAAAAGACAGTGCAAGGATTTCCATCCCCAAGACAACCATTCCAAGACACAAATAAAGAAGGGTAACATGAAGTCAAAGAAGGACAATGGAAAGTGGTGTGATTTCCATAAAATCCCTTAGCATAACACTGATGAATATCACTCCAAACAATCATTATTGGTTGAGATGAAAGCCTCGGAGTTGGATTCTAACTCAGACTTTTATTTAGAACTAGATAAGGTAAAATGGATCGTTAACACAGAACCCAGTGTCATGATCGCTATCAAAAAATTCCATCCAGAGGAAGTAGAGGAGCCTCAAGAAGGGGAGCACCTCTTCCACTCATATATTTGGGTGAAGGGGACCCCCCTCCATTTCATTGTTGATAGTGGTAGCCATAAGAGCCTAATCTCAACAGAGGTCATCAATAGATTGAACCTAACAATGACATTGCATCATTTTCCATACACCATCGATTGGCTAAGCTATGGAGGAGACATTTGCATTAGCCAACAATGCCACCTACACTACAATATCAAGCCCTTCAAAGATAAGGTATTGTGTGATGTTCCCCCCTTGAAGCTTGTTATTTTATTTTAGAAAAATTATATATGTGGAAGTGTCATGTTGTTTATGAATATAGGCCATGTAGTGTCATTATTACTTGATCCAAGTGGAAATCGGTGCCCATCCACCTCTTCTACCATATCACCATGGTTTGGTGGGAAAGGGAATACTAATAACTATTAACAAAAATGATGGTTTGGTAGGAAAAATAATAATAACAATAAATGGAGAAAAACCACGTGCATAGTTTTTTTTTTAACCCATGGAAATTCACCCATGGTTTTTTTGTAGCCCATGGTGTTTGAAAAACAAAACACAACAATTAAATAAATAAAAGGCATGAATAAATAAGAATTAAATAACAAAAATATGTGACTCCCATGAGGATCGCGTAATTACTATATATATTGGCCTCCCATTGTAAAGGATATCAATAGATCATATCATATATATCATTCATGATGCAGTCCTAAATATTCCTCTAGTTAATAAAAAGTTTTTTTATTGCCATATTGTTTTCGTTATGTAATTTTTGCTGCAATTACTCTATTTTGTCACACTAATCGTCTATTTCCCATTTTCATCCCTTCTACAATCCAGATTAGTGGTATCAGAGCAGGATTCTCCTTTTCAAGGTATAGAGACTTGGGTCTTGAGCTTGTTTCTCTTGAGGAAAACTTCTCTCTCCCACTCAAGAAACCTCCCATGGTGGAAGAAAAGAGGGAGGGCAAAGAAATAGATCATATCAATCAGTTTCTCATGGAACCCCTCATGCGACAAAGGGATGAAAAGATGGAGATTTTTTCCCAAATTATTCAACGGATGTTGATAACAAAAGATACATATTGATCAAATGACCACTTTGGAAGCACCCCCCCTTTCAAGGTACAAGTTAATTTTGATATTCCTGTGTTTGAAGGTCAGATTGATGTAGATTCTTTGAAAAAATGGTTAAACCTACTAGAAGGTTATTTATATGTCCACAATCTTTCTGATAAATAAAAGATCAACTTTTTTCTCCTTAAGCCTGCCCCCCATGTCAAAAATTGATGGGAAACTTATTGGGAGAAAAATTCCACAGAGGAGTCTGGAATGTCTGAGGCTGAACCCACTTGGGAATTTTTTATGAATGTTGTTAAGGCACAATATTACCCTATTGGAAACTATGACGACCAATACATGAGATTGACCACACTGCATCAAGAGAGGGGCAAAAAAATACTGGACTTTACAAATACCTTCCATACCTTGCACACCAAGTTGGGTATCAAAGACTATGAGAGGCATCTATTTCTAAAATTTCATGGATATTTACTTTGGTATATCCAAACATAAATAGAGTTTTTAAACATCTCATCACTAGGAGTTTATTATCAATATACTATCAAAATTGAGCAGAAATTTAAGTAGCAGAACAAGTGGGAGTTCGAGTCTTCAAATCTGCAACAATTGAAGTATGATAAAGGTGGCCCTAACTTTCAAAACGACCATCCTCAAGATAACCAATCCAAGCCACATGAAAAGAAGGGTAACGGGAAGATGAAGAAGAACACTAGACAGTGGCGCAACTTCCACAAAATCCCTTGGCACAATACCAATGAATGTCACTCGAAACAATCATTGATGGTCAAGCTCAAAGAAAAATAACTGAGCCCCGACTTGGAATCTGATTAAAAATAAATAAAAGGAAACATATCATTGATGCATAACCCATTGCTACAACCACAACCACAATAATCCAACCAGAAGAACCAGAGGATCCTGAGGAGGGGGAACGCCTCTTCCATTCACAGATGTGGGTGAAAGAGATCCCACTACATTTCATTGTTGATAGTGGAAGACAAAAGAACCTTGTCTCAGCAGAGGTCGTCAAGCATTTGAATTTTCTGACAACACCACACTCGTAGCCATACAACATTAGGTGGCTTTTCCAGGGATGAGATGTTTGTGTCAGCTAACAATGTTGTATGTCCTATGGAATCAAGCCTTCAATGATAAGGTGTTATGTGATGTTGTCCCATTGGTTATGTTCTTTAGGCCAACCATATATGTGGAAGCATCATGCTATTTATGAGTCTCGACCTCGTACTATCATTCTTACTCCGGGAGTCATCTCTACAAAGTACCAGAGGTAGTTCTGACTACTATCTCAGGAAAACAATGTCGTAAAGTAATCTCTCATACCACAAAGTTTAGCCTCTTCATGTTTCGATCAGAAGGTGAATAGAAGGACAATGCAACGACTACAACATCGGTCTAAGCCCTTCTTTCCAGCAGAAGCAGGTTAAAAATATTGTAGAAGAGCACAAAGATATTCTTGCTTCACCTATGGGGGTTCCTCCACACTGCCTAGTCAAGAAAAGCTATAACAAATCCCTTCATAGCTCTATTGTCCGCAACCCTTCTCAGGTGTGCTTTGAGTTCCAACCATTAGCCCTCATTAATATAGATCTTCTTGTTGCATATTCACCAATAGAATCCTCCCAAACTTATTTGAATCTTTATTTGAAATTTCCCATAGTTATTCCTTGGAAAGCAAAATAATATAAACCCATGCAAAAAGCTATCATCCATTAACATCAAATTACATGCAAGTTAAATTATTATTGAAAAAATAATAATCGTTTACATCAAAATATGTACAAATCAAATTATTATTAAAAATGTTCATTCATTTACATCAAAATCTGTGAGAATCAAATTATTATTATTATTATTATTATTATTATTATTATGGATGACAAATATTATTGAAAAATGTATCATCCATTTATATCAAAATATGTGTAAATTAAATTATTAAAATTAATATTAATATTCAAAATCATTAAATATATCATAGATATTATGATGGTTTTATAATATGAGCACTCCACCACCTATTCCAAAAACTCATCATAACAATGGAATCCCCCCCAAAATCACCTTAGAGATCCTTTATGATTATATGGAATCAGTAGAAAAAAAAAAAAAAGAGAAGAGAGAGATGCCAAAATCCAAATAGAGTTAGAAACATCAGAAAAAAAGAGTGAAGAAAGAGACGTAAAACTCCAAATAGAGTTAGAGGCAATGATTGATAAAAAAACTTAAAGATACCATTCAAACTCAAATCTAGAGGATAGATTCTTAGGGTTCAAGAGTGAATTGAAAACAATGAAGGATAGAATTCAAGAAATGGAAAAACATAAACAATCAACCCAAGAAGGAGGGGTTGAAGAAAACCACAACTTGAGAGAAAAGATTAAAGATCTAGAAGAAAAACTAACCAACAATTTGACCCTCGGTAATATGGAAAACAAATTGGATATCAAACCCATCAAAGAGGAAATGAATAAGCTAATCGAACTAGACCATGAGTGTAACAAAAGAGACTTGAACCTCATAATTTTTGGTATAAAAGAACAACAAGAGGAGGATACACTAGCAATAGTAAAAGAAAAATTAAAAAATAAATCACAAATTGATACAACTTACCTCATAGAAGCAAAGAGGGTAGGAAAAATAATTAATCACAAAGATAGGTTGATCTATGTCAAAGTAAGTTGTAATGACCATAAATATAGCATACTTAGTAAATCTCTAAGCTTAAAAGGGTCAAGAATATTTATAAATGAAGACCTCACTCCCGAAGACCAAGTTGAATTAAGGAAGGAAGTTCAAAAGGTAAAAGAAGCTAGGAAAGAAGGAAAATGGGCAATAATTAGAAATTGAAAAGCTATTGTTAGGGATAGATACCAAAAGGATAATAATAAATAGGAATTTGGGACACTCGGGATCCTTTTTTGTAATTGTCGCGGCTTTCCATGGCGCAAAGGTCCTATGATAAGTTGGATCCCGAGTGATATTGATATTATCTATCTAGCTTAAACTTGGGAGCATGAGGAGTCTAAGGTCCCTAGCATGGAAGGATTTGTCTTGTGGTCGGCATGGAACAAAAAATCCCACCATAGAGGGATAGGAGGCATAGCTTGTTATATTAGAAAGAGAATTTCTCCTGACATTCAACTTCATAAGATTGACCCTCTTAATCAATACATTGGATAGAAATTTCAGACACCAATGCCAAGAAGATGCATAGAGAAATTTGTTATTTTGCACCTATTAATTCTACTTTTTATAAGAAAAATAATCTAGATAAAAATTGTCCCTATAATAATTTAGAACAAGATATTTATAATTTGAAAAATGAAGGTAATATCCTCCTTCTAGGATACTTTAATGCTAGCACTGCAGCTAAACAAGCTCTACTCTTTTAAGTAATGAGTCCAACCATAATCCTTTATGGATAGATGGGGACCTTGTTTTATCTAATAGCTACAAAAGAAGCTCTGAAGACCTAATTGAGAACTTGTTTGATACTGAGTTGGTCAAGCTCTACAGTTCTCAAGACCTAATAATTTGCAATGGAGTAATGAAGTGGCCAAACTCCAACCAGATGATTTGTATTCATGGGATAGGTAGTAGTGTTGTATATTATGTGATATCTGATATCCTTGTTTCCAACCAAATAAAAACTTTTGACTTTTTAAATGACCATGAACCTGTCTCTGATCATAAACCTTTAACCCTAACTCTAAAATTTTCCATGCATAGGAGCACCATTGAAGAGAATTCTGATAATCAAAGGAATTTGCGCTTTGACCAAAGTAAATTTGACATTTTCTTAAAGGATTTAAATAGTAAATTAAACCTCCTAACTTATAAGGACAACATTGATGAACTCTATCATAATTTTACAACTACCCTTTCCACTTCTATTAGCAAGTTCTCTTTCGAGGTGTCCTATAAAACGAATAATAGAATGACCAACCATTGGTATGATAAAGAATGTAAAATTGCTAGGAAAGCCATTAGGGATTCTTCTAATGAGCCCTTAAAACTCGATAAGATCAATACGTGCAAAGTTCTAATTAAAAGGAAAAAAAGATACTATATCAATAAAATGCAAGAGCAACTTTCACAACTATACAAGTTGGATCCTAAGATGTTCTGGAGCCAAATTCTAAAACGCTATACTAAAGAAAGTAATAGGATTCCCTTAAGGGACTGTAATTCTTACCTTAAAAGTCTTTATGAGTTCCCTAATGTCATGGACACCATTCCTATTGTCCCTACAAAGGAAGAAGTTTTTTATTTAGATGACACAGAGTTCTGAAAACAATGCTCACGGGCCTCTTCGAGGGGGAAACCTCCAGTTGAGAAGAGCTCTATTACAATAATATCCAAGCTAGGGTTCTCATACCCTTGACTCCTATTTATACTAAAAATAAGCATCTAGAGGAAGATCCTTCTAGAAGCAGAATCTTCTATGAGGTCTTCTTACATTCGTCTTTTTCTATTTTATTGAAAGGCCTTATTAATATTGACTTTTATTACATCCGAATATATTGTTCTACCTATGTGCGGGTTAGGACCCTAACACAATCCTTATCCATCACATACACATGCTCTTCAATTTGGCTGTTAAGCAGGGATTCCCTAAAGCCTGGACACAAAGCCTCATTGTTCCTATTTTTAAAAATGGGGATAGAAACATTCCCTCTAATTATAGGACCATTATGACTAGCCCGATTTTAGCCAAGCTTTATGGAATTATTTTGGAAAAGAAGATTAACCTTTGGCTAGAAAGTAACGGTAAAAGAGCTAAAGGCCAGGCCAGGTTTAGGAGATATCATTCAATTGTGGATCATCTTGTTACCTTTAGGATCATTGCAGAGGAGTTCCGCAATACTAAAACCAATCTTTTTTGTTGTTTTGTTGACTTTAGAAAATCTTTTGACATGGTTCCTAGGAAAAAACTTTGGAATAGGTTGGAAGAGACAAACGTGCCTCTCGAGTTGAGGGTTGCTGCAATAAGGATGTATGAGAACGTTATTGCTAAGTTTGAAAACACTGAGGGTTGGTCAAAAGAGATTAACTGCAATATCGGAGTCAAACAAGGTTGTCCCTTGTCCCCTAACCTTTTTGGCATATACATTGACAAGTTAGAAGAATTCTTGGAAAAAGCAGGTTGTGTCGGCCCTACTCTCACTGGTATAGTCATCAATCTTCTTCTTTATGCCGATGATATCGTTCTTATGGCAAGGAGTCCCCATGATCTTGAAAACCAACTAAGAATCCTCAAGGATTTTTGCTCCAATATTGGTATGACTATTAATACTGATAAGACTAAGGTCATGATTATTAAATCCAATAAGATCTTTTATGATACCTTTGTATATGACAACAACAACTTGGAGGAAGTGACTTCATACAAATATCTTGGAATTGATATTCACCACAAACTCAATTGGAATTATAGCATTGAGAAAAGGATTATTGGAGGATGGATAGCTTATTATGGGCTTGAAAACAATTGTAAATCAATCGATCTTTGGAGTTGGGATAAGAAGAAACTCCTCTTTGAGACTCTTGTTACACCTGTTATTCTTTATGGATGTGAAGTCTGGGGCTGTAGTATCTCTCATGAATCATGGAGAAAGATAGAGCAAATACAAAAGAATTTTATAACCTATAATCTCAAAATTAAAGGAAATATGCCCTATCCCTTCCTCCTCTTAGAAACAAGCTTCTCCCCCATTGAGAGTGTGGCTATGACTAGATACCTAATGTATAAGAACAAGTTAAACAACATGGAAGACAAGAGGCTACATAAAATTGCTTCAAAATCAAGTCATAACCACCATCAACTCAAGCGAGGATGGCATAAAGATGCCCGGTCTTGGCTAAACTATTGGGGAATCATGGAAGAAACCATTTTGCAGAAAAAATATACTATTAAAAAAAACGTCAAATCAAAATTTAAAGAGAAAATGTGGTGTGATAAAGAGTTAGAGGAAAAAAGAAAATTAAGGTA